>LOND01000509.1:6015-19983 GCA_014220965.1 Paragonimus kellicotti | reverse complement strand
TGGCTTAGTTGCACCCGGATGGATCGCACTGACTTCTACGCGATCCGTGGACATTGCACTTCTCTTATTCGGTGAAGCACAAACCCCACTTGTTGAAGGGTGTTGACACCACTATTTCAATCAGGATCATATTCATACCGGGCCCAGAAGGCTACTTGGGCTTTCTATACAAATCCCCAAAGACCATCGTTGTATGGGACACAGTTGATTCTAACGCACCTCTTGAACTGCCCGAATGAACTTCTATCGTGCCCTTCCGGAAAAAGCAACGACCTGATATCGTGCCTTGTAACACCTTGTTGTGTTTTCACGAATACCTGTCTTACATTATCATGGAATCCTGGGGATGCGATAGTTACCATGCCTTTCGGCCCAGCACCCAGAGGAGTGGTGGCTTGACCGGATCCAACATAGGAGTTATCTTGGCCAGAATAAATGAACCAACCACAGAAGAATCGACACTTTCAACATATAATGTGTGACATAGAATGGACGGTATGAATATGATCCTGATTGAAATAGTGGTGTCAACACCCTTCAACAAGTGGGGTTTATGCTTTATCGAATAAGAGAAGTGCAATGTCCACGGATCGCGTAGAAGTCAGTGCGATCCATCCGGGTGCAACTAAGCCAATGGCAAAAATTCTGCAGCGTACCCTAAGACAGCTGTTGGCAACTTCATTTGATAAAGGGACAAATCTGGACATTTAGCGCGTAATCCCTGGGCTCACTCTTATTGCTCCCATTTCTTCTGCCTTCCATGTGCCTTCGGGCGATAATTGTTTTCTAAGGCCAAGACAACCGGTAAACATTGGCGCCTTCAATGTCCGCACTCTCCGACAAGTCGGTCAGCAAGCTGCTCTGGCTAGTACTCTCTCAAGTCTGGAGCTTGATGTGTGCTGCGTGTCGGAGACGCGAGTCTACGATTCTAGCACCGTTATTCACTTGAGCTCACCTCTAGATAACTGTCGATTCAAGCGCTTCTCTCTCAGGGTTTCTGGTGACGCCGAAGCTGAATCTCGTGGTCAAGCTGGAGTGGGAATCGCACTGAGTTCCAGAGCAGAGCAATGTTTGCTCGATTGGATCCCAGTGAACAGTCGCTTGTGCGCTGTCAGACTCAATACATCGGTAAGTCTGTCGACGCAAATCAGAAAGACGTTGTGTATTCATTATATCGGCGTACGCTCCAACAGACAGCTGTTCGGATGTTACCAACGATATGTTTTATGACATCATCGTTGAAGTTATGAAGCAACCTGCATATACAGACCTAATGATAATGATCCTAATAACAAAAGTGATCATAATATCAAGAATAGAAGTGATAATGTATATTTCTTAACGCATTTGTCTACAATCATGACAGATAATTGCAGGTGGTAAAAGGCAACGAATAATTACATTATAAGAAACACATTAAGTCCGCCGACAAAAGCAAGCATAAACAGACAGAAATGGATTGCGGTTTAGAAATATCTGGTGGGTGCACCAGAGATGGAAATTGTTCGCTTGTTCAACCGATTCAGTTCGAAAGATGAGATGTTATACTAATTTTTCTATACAAGGTTATGTGGGGGACGATGTTTCAAATATTTCAAGGTCATGCCGGGAAATACGTGCAAATGCATCTTCGAAGGATTCCGCCGTTATTTGACGTAATTGGCGTCGGAAAAATGTTGAAATAATTCGGCTTGGGCGAGGGAGGACGGGAAGTTCCGAATTTCGACAAAGAAATGATCAGACTCCGGCGCATGACTTCTTTTGATTGTTCGAAAACGTGAAAAAATTGAAAATCTCGCGAACTGCTCGGCCAATTTGGGGTTTCTAACGTCCGTTCGTTTAGAAACTTTTCCTCGCATAACGGATGTTTTTAAGAGTCAGAAAAAGAGCACAATCATACTAGCGGGCGATTTGAATGCCCAGCTTGGTCGCTTTCCCCGGACGAGAAGCGGCTGGGAGGTATGTTTGGTGTCCGGGCACAACGCACTGACAATGGCGACAGACTGCTGCAGCTGTGTGCATCCCATGGTCTCTATATTTCGAGCACCGCATTTCAACACAGGAAGAAGCACTGTGTTACATGGAGACCTCCGTGTGCTTCTCAGCCGTGGACACAGTTGGATCATATAGCAGTCAGTTACAGGTGGCGCCACTCTGTTAAGGACTGTCGTGCCTTTTGGAGCAACCACCTGGACTCGGACCATGCTGTTGTGCGTGCCCGTTTTGTTTTGTCATTTACCCAGAGGACACGCTCGTAAATGCAAGGTAATTAACTGGCATTCGAGCGATGAGGTGTAAAGAACGCTTACCAGAAGGCGTTGGTGAACAAGTTGCCCAGTTCGAGTCAGGTGAGTGATCCTAACGAACACTGGGAACAAATCGCCGCAGCTATGAAAGCATGTTGTGAAGAGGTATGTTCCGGAAGAGCTATTCATTTGCGACAGAACGTGAATCCACCACTCTCCTTACACAACATAACCGTCCGTACAGATCCGTAGCTACTATGTCAATAAACGTTCCAGCGGCTACGAGAACTTTCTGACAAAAAGTGACCAATGACGGGTGTCATTTGACGCATTTCGAATGCTAACTATAGGATCTGGCTGGTGCGGAGTTCTGGTAAGCTGGTCATATTTACTATGTACTCTCGCCATTTCAGCTTCTTAGTCTGTTACCTTCCTGACTCGAACTACGAATACGTCGGTGATAGGAACGGAACATAACTTTCTGTCCTCCTGTTCTTGTAATGAGGTAATGTTTGCACTCAGGAAATCTGTAATCCGTAATGGACATCAGTTCAACAAAACGGCCAGTCGAACGGTAGATAAGTATTTTTACGTTGACGACTGCTTGGTATCAGTCGATACACTTGAGGATGTCAGACTTGTAGCTTCTGATTTACGCGGAGAGCTCCCCTTGAGGGAGGTAAAACCGGCAAATCGGGTGTTCTAACACAACCGAAGTGCCCGCGGATATACCACCGGACAAAAGGACACCCGTGTCAACAAAACTGGACCTAGGTAGCTACAGCCTTCAGAAGGCAGATGCGGTTCAATGGCACGTGTCAGAAGACTGTTTCCTGTCTCGCTTACTTCTACCGAAGAAGCCATTCACTTGAATAGGCTTGTTGGCCTGTGTAATACCGGTGAACGGCTCGTTGTGGTTCATTGTCCCACTCGTTCTCTACAATCGGAAGTTACCTCAGTGTTAATGGGTCGCGAACGTCGGATGGAATACACCCTCGGAAGGAAGGCACCAAGGAGTGTGGGAAAATTGAACACGGTGCGAAGGGATGACAGATCCAGTTGTCGTACCCCGCTGTGTCAGACCTCATGGGAAGACGTCAACGCGATTAGAGCTACATATGTTTTCTGACGCCACCGAGACGGGCGATGGAACCGTTGGCTACCTCCGAGACATATCAGGAGATGGTAGCATCTTTTTCTGCCTCTCGGTAGAAAAACCCCGGATTAAACCTTTGAGATTCTTGTCCATTCCGTGGTTATAACTTACAGCCGCGGTAGTAGATGCTAGGCTCATGAGGTTTATGCTGAATGAACTCAAGAATACCCCTGGCAATATCACAAGTTTGACAGACTCGGTCGTCGTGTCGGAGTACTTGAGAAACACATCTTTTCGCTTTTTCACCTTGCAGCTTAACAACTTCTAAATAATTCTATACTCAGGACTGTCAATGGCATGCTGAACCCGCCTGACACAAATTTGCAGTAGACCCCCGACACTTGTTCTAAAGAAATTCACACGTGGCTGAATGGCTCGACTTTTCTATGGGGACTTAAGAATTTGTGGTCACCCGACATGCTACCCAAGCAGCTTTGAGCACAGGAATTAGAATTAATGAAGGTGTTGACAGTGGCCAGCGGCAGCGGCGAGCACTAATACGTTAAACTTGTTTCACGTTATTCACGTTGGTGAACCCTACTGCGTGCGATAACACGGTTGATACGTTTCAAGAATTACCTTGTTTGAATGTAGGCTGGTCGAGAGTGTTTACTGTGGTGGGTCTCTTGTGTAAATTATAATTGGATCTAGCGTGCAAATCACAGGGTTCGACTGGACCAGCAGATCACCTTCATTAACAATTGTACAGAACATTCCAAAGGGCCAGCGTATCCATGCTGGCCCGACTAAACCCTGTCGCCATAAACGATGCCTTGCGTCCTGGTGGAAGAACTTCAACCAGGCTCCAGTGGTGATACTGTCGCTTTTCGGTGTTGTTACGGCTATGAATTCGGACGTTATAACAAGATTAAATGTCACGTGGGAATTAATCACGTTGTACTGTCCATCCGAAGGCAGTGTTGAATTGTCAACAGCATGTACGGTGTGCGCCGCGTGCGTGTGAACTGTACGAATCGCAAAATGTTGACAGTATAGCCCTGCCCACAAGTGGTGGCCCCGCTTTCCCGTCGGTCGCGCAATAGTCGGTGGTGGTTCGTTTACGACCTGTAACGTCGACTATTTTTCGCCTCGGAAGGTTCGGATTGGGAAGAACATGTATGACTTAATTGGCTGTCTTTCCATCAGATTAAGGGCTAGAGATACACATTCGGGAGTATCACAATCAATGATGAAGAAATCTTTTTTAGTGGCCCTAGTGAGGTTCGTTCACCATCAAGTTGTGCCGGAAGTTATGTACAGCGAAAACAGATCCAACGTTGTTCATCGCGGAATCAGAGCTGAGGGCGGAATTACTTGCTTTCAACTAAGACGAAATTCAGCGGACTCTGGTTTTTCGCGATATCGAGTGTCACTTGAATGCTTCTACTGCTTGCCATGGGGGCAGACCAAGGATGTGCAAGACTCGCACAGTTCGACGGGTCATGCAGGTTATCGTAAGGCAACAGACGGCATCGGATGGGGCTCTCTACACCTATTCCATCGGGGTCATGAAGGTCCTGGAGGACAGTCTTTGGGTTGCAGTGCACGTTGGCTGGGACTTTGCCTCGGCGTAGGATCAAAGGATGTTGCCTCTAAAACCGATTCCTGGCGTGCCCTGCACTCACATCACGCTGCCTGGGAGGTACGAAACAGAATGGATGCCGAAACAGAACACGACCTACCAGTTATGGAAACGCTGGATTGTGGAGAACCCGCCTGCACCCAAGCATATCATGAGTGGGTGAAAGTTGGACAAAACGTGGAAGATAATGATAATAATATATATTTCTCAACGCATTCGTGAGAGACACGCTCGGATGTGCGCGATCATGACAGATAATTACAGGCGTTACAAATCAACAAATGTTTACATTGTAAGACAAACATGAAGTCTGCTGACAAAAGAATGCATAATCAGACAGAGGTAGGTTGCGGTTTACGAAAGTTTGATACACACATCAGTAAGAGAAATAGTTCGCTCATTCCTCAGATTCTGTTCAAAAGATGAGATGTTATACTAATTTTTCTTATACAAGGTTATGTGGGGGACGATGTTTCAAATATTTCAAGGTCATGCCGGGAAATACGTGCAAATGCATCTTCGAGGGATTCCGCCATTATTTGACATAATTGGCTACGGAAATTTTTTTATTGATCGAAGACCGTCGATTCGTCGGCACATGGCTCATGACCGTGGTAAATAGGTTAGTGGAAGTTGTTGGCAATCTCTTCCGTGACGTGCACACGAAAAGAAACGGTTGCATGTTCAGGAGGAACATAAAGTTCATACGTCTACTTGGAGTGTTGGAAGATACTGGCGTCGTCGTCTGTAAGTTTCAAAGACGAGGGAGCTCAGTCACGGCACACAGTAAACCCGGCGGCTATCCGATTATTGGAAAGCCATGCTCGGATGTTGAAGTGGCCACCGGCTTTAAGGTGTTTGACGATTGTCGTGTGTCTGACATGAAGTTAATGGCCACGCTGACTGTCTTCGTTTATCCCGTTCCCGTTGACCATTATTTTTACGCCTGAAATCTTCTTGGTAAGAATTTCTGAGCCTTTCTTGCGAAAACTGGCTCCGTCATTCGAAATGCTTGCGCGACAAGCCGCCGTTCTGACGAACGCTAATTTCAGTATGACACTAAAGCTTGATATCGTTCACTTGTCTAGACATGTTCTCACACAGTTTGTTCGTCCCCGCTTCTTGCTGTTGTACACGTGTCTGTGTGTAATTCGATTTCGCTTAAGCTGCATAGTACCGCCAATAGGTGACTTGTTGTATTCAGTCGTGTTCATGTGGATAGTTGGTTTTGGAATTTGTAAAGTTAGTAAGTACGATATCAAACTGTGTTATCTTCCTTTACTTCTTAACCTGTTTCCTTCTTTCCAAACTCACTGATGGAAAACGCCACTACGACCGTAGTCTTTCGTATCGGAACCGATTGCGCAGCCGGCTCTGAATTTATGGACGCTGGCTGCATCATAGACGGGACCGCTTTAGATTCGGTCCATCGATAGACGTTGCGGGTAGACTCAGCGTAGCTCAAAGATTCATTAAACATCTAAAAGATGCCACTGTATCCACTACCCCCGGGACATGTAGCCACACCACAAAGAACACATCGTAGAAGCAGCCATCAAGACGACAGTTATTCAATAATGGGGACGATTGAACTGGCGCAATGACATTATTGTAAACCTTTTCCAACGGATTCAAGAAAAGTTCAGTGTTGGCTTTTTCCACGATGGACCCGGATGATAAAGCCGATAATGCCGCCTTCTTCAGCTTTTGTTGTCAGCAGGCCGAACAACTTCGTAGAGTTAGGGACGACTGAAGAATGTAGCAATTCTGGTTGAGGTAGGGCTGTGGTGACTGCCAACGACACCTTTACGATTAGCCCCAAACGTTTTCTGTTACACTCTCCCAGTATACTAAGGTAACGACTAACGAAGTCTCTGGCTTGGCTTACAGCACACACGGGGATATCATGAGGGTCTGGCGCAAGCATCTAATAAACTGGCCGGGTGTCATTAGTTATGTGACCTAAGCAGCAAAAGTTTCATTTGCTCTCGCCGTAAAATCAAACGTACAGATATCTACTGGACAGCTGCGAGGAGGAGGGGCTTCATGTGGAAATGGATTGTCGGAGAAACTTCTGGAGGACGGTCGAGCAATATTGAAATATGATTTGCCCTGTTGGTTTACCCCCATCTGACCGCAGGAAGTATCCCCTCAAGAGTTGACGGACACTCCGTCTGAAAGTAAGGGTAGAAAGCACTACCTCAACAGCTACTGGGACGTAAGTCTGTCGAACTGTCAGAGGGGTGTTGGTGGTTTTCTGAACCGGTTGAGTGCGGAAGCATTGGGGGACAATGTTCCGGAGGATAATTTAAATTTCGGGTAGGTCGCGGTGCGGTCAGCGTAGTGACCGCTGCTTGGCAGATTCAGAAGAAATGTCTTCAATGCAACCGGCCGCTTTGTATCCTATTCGTGAATTTAAAAACTTTGCTTGATACCGTGAGTCTTGAGGGACTGCGGACCGTGCTTCGTGAGTTTGGATGTCTAGATCGGTCGGACAACTTGATTAGAATGTTGCGTGCTGATGTGAACCCGAAAGTGCAACCGTTTGCATCGACGTTCGATTATTCGTCATTGTCATTGACTGGGGCGAGGTCGTATCTTACACCCAGTCCTATACAGCTTACATATGATAGCAATTCAGACGGCTGCTTTTAGAAAATCAAATGACGGCGTTGAAGTTGCGTACTGAACAGATATGTGCCAGCTAAGTATTTTACGTTCCGGCAAATCTGACCGGCTGCACGCCCCAGCAATTTGCGTGATTCTGTTCATCGATGACAACGTGCTGCTTGCGCACATCCTAGGTGAACTTCAACGACTTACCACAACTTTCACGACCACGGAATACTAATTTGGTTTGCGCGCCAACAACGGTAGATTGTTTTCATTCTTGCGGTTTTCTTCTGGCGGAGATGCAAAACTTATGCGTGGAGCTTGCGTCATCGGAAGCACTTTGGATAGCTGCGCAGGACTCCGCCACTTGAGCAACAATCTGTCCGTGGACCACAAATCGGAAGTTCGTGTGGCGAATACTAACGCCTCTTTCAAACGTCTCGGAAGCTGTATCTGGGATGACCGCAGGCTAAAAATGAAAGCCAAGTTGCATGCATACCACTGAGTAACGCTGTTGTAAGGCAATGGGGTCTGCACATTGTATCAAGGGAATATGCAGTGTCTGAGCCGCTTCTATCCGCAGTATCTATGACTTATCTTCGCTATTCGAAAGCCGTCCATATTTCCAATTACTTGGATACTTCGACTGGCTTAAGCGGAGGGGATTATCTCCTTGCTGATATTAAACCGCATACGCTGAATAGGGCAAGTCCGTAGGACCAACGACGAGCAGACTGTGAAACAAATGTCGTACTGGTAAACAAGCACATGTAGACAGTGTCCCGGTAGTCAAATATGATTCAAGCAGGTGGACAGTGCTATAACCTAGGTTTTGGAAAACCTTGGGAGGGCTTTACCGTTAACCGAGCGGTTTCTAAGGACATTGATCCGGAAGGGTGTCTAAGGGTTTAATTGAGGACATTTGCACCGCTATAAATTAAGACACATGTTGTACAAAATAACCGTGGATAAAAAAGGTCTTGGTGAAATGACTGGGTGACGTTACGACGAATGCTTCCGCATGTGTCCTGGCAATCTCGGATTGTTACTTCGACAAAGTATCCATCATGCACAGCCAGCAAAGGGACGATGGGTATGTCATCCGCAGTCAATTTATTTCTGCCATATCCTCTCCCGTTTGTATCGACCGGCAGCCGTCGTCCCTTGGTAGACCGCCAGTTATCCTTTTCAAAGCATAGTACAATGTGGTATTCAACCCACCTTTAACCCCATCTTGGTTGGTGCATTTTATATAAAGGCCTAGCTGTTTTTCGGTCCGACACTGAATTCTTGCTTCCCTTTCTTTCCGTTATTTGGGATTCAATAACGTGGTTCTGTGTCAAACTGATTTAGGTTTCACATTTTAGTGTTTCTCACGCGTCTCGATCTTAGCATTGGGATGCCTCCGATCGTTTTTCCGAGAGATAATGATTTCACGTTCGTACTAAACTACCAACCGGCTGACAAACGTTAGGCGGCCGGACACAAATGCTTTACCCACACGCCCCCTGGTCCTGTTGCATTGGGCGCGTGTTGTGTGAGTGGAGCCGAAGGGGTGCGGTGCAAGTCACGTTTGGTAGGTGCTATGTGTAACCGTCCCTTGGATTTGGTCAGAGCCACGCCAATCCAAAAAAAGTGGCGCACATCCTTATATAAATTCAATGATGAGGTTCCCCATTTTCATCTGCTACTCGTGCGTCCTATGGCGTCGATGTATTCAGCGTCTTCCGCTAAAATACTGACTCAACCACTCAACTTGGCCGCAAAGTATTTTTCTTGGAAACATTATCTTCGACATGTGCCAAACGATTGATGTCACTATCTTGTGAAACATTTGTTTTCTATCGCCGTCAACTTGCTTTTAATTTTTACGGGTAATTGTTCGTTCATCTAGACCCTTGGATTCACTTAGGTTTCGTACTTTGTCATTCCGTACGTTGCTGTACCCGGCCTTTTGCGTGATATTCGTTGGTCTCGAAACTTATTAATTCAGTCGATTCAGTGTTCAGACTTGTTATCGTTGGTTTTGTTGAGTTCCGTTGCCTCAATTTTCTGACAGCGTTGTTTTGCTTGATTAGTGTTGAAAGATGGTTGTATGCTTTATTGTCCGCCTTGAGAATAAACTGTATTACTCATTTTTATTCCTATGCCAGCAACTGCAACTGTTTTCAATTCAATTTACGGGACAAATTACTGCTAGGAGCCAGGATGTCTAGATTCTTGCATTAATAAGCCGGAGTCCTTCAGCGCTTCAACTACAGGTTTTCTTATTTCAACGCAAGGTGTTTTGTCGCAACTCCACCACAACGGAGAGGAGGACCATCGACTAAAGTACGCACCTACCGAACTGCCGCTGCTACCCGTGAGAAATCACACACAAATGAGAACGCTTCATTTTGCGAACTGTATATATGCATACGTACCCATAAATATCCAGCCACATTTACTAAAGTATTCACACTCGCCTGCATGCCTACTTGCCTACATGTACGTTCTAATGCATACACCTGTTACAACAACTAACGCATACACCTTCTGCAAGCCAACACGTATGGCACACCTGAATTCGTATAGGCTTGTACACATGGATTCGTTGATCTTGTTTCCTGTTATGCCCGAATAGCTCGTGCCCGACGTAACTAGCTGAAGACAGCGCGACAGAGATTCCTGGTACGTTTGTGCCAGGTGCAAACCAGCAAGCACAAGTGAAGTTCGGCGCTGACAGACTTGGGATCGAGTACATTCAAACCGCTCGATAACATTGGGGAGGCAGGTATATCCCATTACATACACATGAGAAAGTAAAAAGGAAATATATATAGGCATAAAAGCAACATAATAATAATAATATATATTTCTCAACACATTCGTGAGAGACACGCTTCATTCATTAACGGTCCAAGACTGTCACATCTACTCTTCCAGTTTATAGCGACGATATAAACCTCTGGCGAGTTGCAGTGTGCTGGGGATGTGGGAAGCCTACAGAGATACTTGAAATTTTTGGGCCCTACAACTCCTGGACAGCAGTCGTACGCTCACCGCGAAGAAGTGCAAAAATTACCTATTAACTCCGGCCACTAACGGACTCGTTAAACAACGCATGTCCTCTTTGAAGCTTGCCTTATTACGTTCGGCCGTGAATGGTTGTGTAGTGGACAAGTGGGCATACGCTAGACCCTCGTACTAAAATCTAATGGGTATCCGAAAAGATTCATGGGTCGTCATCATCATACTCATCATAGCAGCCATGAGCCTGACTAAAAGGCACTGTGGCTCGGACTGCCGCTCATCTCAACAGTGACGTGGAATATCCTAGAAGAAAACGTTACTAAGACGTTGAAAATTAATAGAAGTCTAAACGGAAGAACTGGAAATGGTATGGATGCAGGTATACCATTGACTACGACACACCGTCATCTCTGATGATGCCCGTAACCAGCGGTTTGAGTGATCACGAGGACCCCATCCAGGCAGGCGACACCTACCCACTTTACTCAGTGGAGCAGTCAGGGTCTTCATATTTCGTGACCACGTTGTTGCTTGACCACCATGTGGTTTCACCCAACTGTTGGTGGTCTCACTGAATAATTACCGCTACAGTAAACTGCTCAGCTGGCATAATGAGTACGCGACCTAACCATCGCAGCTGTGTAAAGTGAGTAGTTGGCCAATTGATCGCGCATCCCGAACGTTCCGGAATACGCGCCGGCGAACTGCCACATTGCTCACGCGATCAGTCCACTTAATGTGGGCTAACTGGCGGAGACAACGATGGTCAAATACAGCAAGCTTGTTGATATCTTCCTTGCGAACAGGCCACGTTTCCGAACCATAGAGCAAAACAGAACGTACACAAGCATTATATACTCTTCCTTTCAGCGACAATCGAACGTCTTTTCGACGCCACAGATGACGCAGGTTGGCAAAGGCAACTCGTGCCTTTGCTATCCTCGCTGATATCTCATCAGCAATATTACAACCTGACGAGAGGGCTACACAAGTATGTGAGAGACTGTCCACAGTCTCAAGCGATCACGCACAACAAAAGCTAGGAGTGGGAATGGCCTCAGCACTTGAACAACACTTGTACTCTGGAGTGTCGCGAAGGCACATTCACACGAAAACCAGCCTGGTCACTCACCTTGCTCAGCATGATCTGCATGTCTTCGGCAGAGGGGCTAAGTAAGCAACGTCGTCCGCATACTCCAGGTCGGTCAACCGAGTGTCAGGAAGAAGTTCACAACACCAAGTTCACTGGACTCCTCAAGCGCACCATCCAGCATATCGTCTACGAACAGCGAGGGGGAAATCGGACAACTATGATGAACACCAATAAAAGTGATGAACGCCCGAAACAATTGTCCATACACTCTCACCCTGCTTACAGATTGAGCATACAGTGATCTCAAAAGATTCACGTATTTTCCTGGTACTCCCTTGCGAAGAAGACAGTTCTAGAGAACGTTACGAAGCAACCGAATCGAAAGCAGCTTTGAGGTCCAGAAAGCCCACGATCGTCGGCTGTCTGTAAGAGTGCCGATGTTCCAAAATTTACTGAGCGCCTAATAAGCTTCATTCTCCTATACAGTCGACTCCACTCCAGCAAACGGCTTTATAGACGGGTTCGTTAATAAGACGGTACTGACGTGCAATAAGATATCAAGAATAGCAGAGAAGAGGAAGGAAAATACGGATTAACCACCAAAATGTTCGCTAACGACTCAAGTTCACGCATACTTATGCGTAATCTGTTGATCCAGTAAATGCCTTTCCCAATATCCAATGACAGGGAGCATAACATATCTTCCAAACGTTTAATGAGAAGCCGGTCGTAAAAAACGTGATTTAGTACGGTACTGGAGTTAAAACCGAGGTATAGATAAACATATTGATCCGTTTCACACATTCAAATTGTTAAATCTTCAAAAATTGAATAGATGTGCTCGTGCGACAAATTCTACGACTAGGCACCGCTCAGCAATGGAAGACGATAAAACGGAATTGGACTCAACAAACAGTCCTTGGTTGGATCAAAGCAAAACGACTGCTCGCGCAGCAAGAAATGCCAGAAATAACGTGCTGTTAAAAAAAATGTAAAAGAAGGATGTCTGGTTTTGGAACTTATAAGTTCACAGAGCTCAAACTGAATAAAAGTGAGCTGTTCTACGGCTGTGTGCATTCCTTCTTTAAGTCTGTGTATACGACTTGATCCTCATACTAAAGCGGAGGTCTTATATAGACCCCGTAGAGCGATTGAAGGGCATGTCTGTCTATGCGGAGATGTGTCCGTTTCATCATCTGCAGTCCCAAATCCCTTCTTGTTGGCCATCTGGTGGTAATAGAAAGAAAAAAACGTTCGCAAGACAAAATCCTAGATCGTTTTGGGATTCCAGCTTTCTGCGGATCGTATTACCTCGCATGGAATGTTTTCGTGAGGGCCGATCGCGATAACTAGCAGAAAAGTGACGAGTGCCTGCCTCAAGTAAAGGTGTGACAATGGCCTCTTTTCATGCCTCCGGAAGAGCGTTGGTCCGAAGTGTCTGTTTAAACAGACTATGGAGGGGGGGGGGCACTGCCAAACCAAGGGCCGCATCTTTGAGGATCCGCGGATGGGATCCGTCTGTCCCATTGCAACTATAAAGGGTCAAGCTTTGCAAGAGGATCCCTGAACGTCGAGGCACACCAGAGAATTCAGCTGTTAGGAGTGGGCATTGGAAATTTCTCCGCGGGAGAATCGGATGCCAGTTTGGCGGGACCACATTGTAAACTGCTGAATAGTATTCTCTGAAGCACCTCAGCAACCACCTGGGGAGTGGAGGAGGTTTCCCCGTTTGGAAGCCGCAAAGAAAACGTTGAGGGTTTTAGTTTTTCTCTGGAGACGCACGTACTTGAAGAGAAACTTCTTATTCTTTCGGGCTACTAGTGGAAGTTTGACGGTAACTGTTGGGTGTGCTGACGGAATTTCCGCTTGCACCTGTTTCGTACAGAGCGGAGGGCTTTTAGATCCTCCAGCTTGCCCGTCAGCTTCTGCTTAGAGAATAGGCGACGTATGTTCCGCGGAAGCGGTGAGTGAGAGGAAGACTTCCATAGTTTGCGAGGAATAAGTACCTCATCAGCATCGTGAATGGCGGCTTGGAAAGAAAGGTAGTAAAATTCACTGAGTCAGACACAAGATTGAGTGTACTTAAGAATGTCTTTAGTGCGTCAAAGGCAGCCTTCTGGAAATTTCTGAATGAAGCTTTTGATACGACATTTGGAAACCAGTAACAGATAAGACTGAAAGCTAGCTGATAACATGTGGTCATCGTGCCCCAGCGGTGCTTTCATGACCACTTCTTCTACCAAGTGGGTTCCACTTGTGATAACCA
>LOND01000508.1:141211-152602 GCA_014220965.1 Paragonimus kellicotti | reverse complement strand
ATATGTTAATACTTCATTTACTCCCTTCCGTCGCAAACTTGAAAACATGCTAGTTATATACATCATATAGATAAGGACAAACAGGGACTAGACACATCTACAAGCACACCAATTATTATGTAATCACGACCATGGCAACCCGATAGGTTGCCTCAACCACTTTTGTGCACATAACGTCGGTTGGTAAACGTTTGCAACTGATGAGAGTGAATGAAATGTTAACATATCGCAATATTTGTCTTTTTCTGCCCTGATGGACAGGGTAAATATCAGGTTACTACGGCTGAAAGTCAGTGTCACAGCCAAAGACAGCAACCCGTGTAGCATTTCAGCCAGATCGTGAAATCACGAGGAGAATGAAGCTATACCTATTACTCCTCTTCTTCAATATGACAGGTAAACTGGATTACAGGAAAATGCCCAAGATATTAGAACTCTGGTGTTCTCAGCACCTGGCCAAATGACCACGGACGAATCAAACATAAAAGTCGTACGTAGCGAGAGAAGCGAAGCTAGTTGTCAGGGTGGTAAAATTGAAGAAGTCTCATTCACAGCGAAAATGAGAAGTCCGTTACGCGATGGAACAACAGTCTGAAAGGATGGTGTTGTATACGCGTCAAGGCCGCCTGTGTGCCCCAAACTCGTGTAGAGTCTCAAGCTACGTTCTGATTGGTCGCGCCTTCAACGACCACGCACATTAGAAAGACGCTATCACTTGTGAATGGAACGGTCTAGTTTGTACTTTTATTGAGTCACATGTTCTCTCTGCGTTGTTACAGCCTGTAAGGCTTACTGTTGATTGCACCGAATACGAATACAACACTGGCGTCGCGTTAAACGAACCTGTCCGATGAATTCTAATCTGCAACCTCCGGAATCCTATTGGCGTGATGCTGCCATACAGCCAACCGAAAGTGATTGGACACAGTGGAAAACTACATTTACAAAGTACTTGGATTTGCTACTGATTGATACTACTTTCAGTGAGAGCCTGAAGTTAAAGCTGCTTCGTCATTTGCTGGGCAATGAAGGACAACGTCACTTCGACGCACTTGACTTGCAGTCAGAAATTTCGTTAAACGATGCTCTCGTTATACTTGACCAGGAATGGGGTGCAGAACGAACGTGATCACAGAAAGATTCGGGTTTCGCCAGTTGAAACAGGACGCTCTGGAACCGTTGGAGCAGTTTACATCCCGTCAAGTGGCGCAAGTGAGCCAAGAACACATCTACTCAGTACATAATTCTACTCTCACTGGGAAGCAACAGCACGGGTTTTCAGAGCCCAAGCTCCTTCACCGGACATCCGAACGGTGGCCAATTGTGCACACCGGCGTACGACAACTACTGAGATGGAATTCGATTCCGCTCCTCCGATAACACAACCGCGCCCGATTCCTCTGGCCAAACAGGAATCAATGACTGCTGTCATAGAGGAAGTGTTTTCGAACGAATTGGTCGAACAAATCGACAGTTCCAAATGGGTTCACCCCATAGTCACGATGTTACAAAAGGGCGATACGTTACGAATATGCGATGACTGGGAGGCGGTAAATAGCCAGATTGTGTTGGCTAAATTCATACTCCCAACGGCCGATGAGCTACTGGTCAAGATGGCTGACGCTCAGTTTTTCCCAAAATCGGATTTAAAGAAAGCATTCTTCTACATGCCGTTAACGCCAGAATCCAAGTACCTTACAGCCGATGGACTTTTCCACCGTTGGAAACGTCGTCGTGCCTACCAGTCAACTTACAGAACACTATCATCAGCATACAGCCTGGGACATTCGTCCGATTGAAAGGGCGGCAAGCGACCAAAGGTCAACCGGCACTGTCGAGACCGATTGGAATAGCTCGGACCTGTGGACCGCGAACGTACGAGCTTACAACCGGCCGCAAGGTCAACGCCAGACAGTCTACACATCACTGATGCAAACAGACGCACACAAACTACCACGTCCACGCTGTGTGATCCCCGACACACCAACACAACGTCGATCAGTCCGTCACCTGGCACAGACCACTCGCTACGGTGTTGGGCCGGCTTTCGAGTTAAGACGGAGGTGGTGTGTATACGCGTCAAGGCCGCCTGTGTGCCCCACACTCGTGTTGAGACTCAAGCTGCGTTCTGATTGGTCGCGCCTTCAACGACCAACGACTCATTCGTCCACGCACATAAGAATGACGTTACAGCTTGTAAATGGGACAATATAGTTGTACTTCTACTGAGTCACGTGTTCTCTCTACCGTTGTTACAGCCTGTAAGGCTTACTGTTGATTGCACCGGAATACGAATACAACAGATATGTTGGAGCCATGATGATTCGGAGAACACAGTAAGATTAGAAGCTAACACTGGCTGGATATTAACTAAGATCAGACCCACTGGTAACCACTTGTTTATTGCAATCTCTGGTGCCATAAAGTCTGCCGTTAGATTACATGTACAAGCGTGTGATAAGATAAATAGAAGAGTATACTTGTTCGAAAGTTTACACGTACGAACGTACTCGTGCTTGTTGTAAGTATTGTAGCACTGATGCATAATGGTCAAGCATTCTAAGTGCCTGAGTGTTCGGGGTGGGGTAACATCCGTTTCACGGTATACGAGTAGAAGCCTGGATGATGACAATGATTTATGGTTTTGTGTGTCTCTACGCATTTATTCTATTGATAAACCGTCATCCCGTGTCCCACTCGTGTTGTTTTACACTCTTATGCTTTTCCAGTCTCATGTAATCACAAATCAGGAACCTCCGAACGAAGACCAGACTGCTAAAATGTTGAACATCATTGACATCCTAGAGAAAATATTCTGTCTGTAGACGAGGAACGGTGATGCCAATGGTGGCAACCGGAGAAAGGTGAATTTTATTCCCATGCCCCTATCCATACAGAGGTCACGTGAGGTTAAGCAGTTATCATTTCAACAGGTACACTCCATTTCGCTCCTGATTCTCAGATCATCTGATAATGTGACAGAAAGAGTGAACCAACAAGACCAAAAATTCGCTACTGACGGTACCGAAAGATAAGCCCTCCAAATTACGCACCGTTGAGGAAACGAAAGAAGTGGTGCAGATAATATTTAGGTATGACTAATCAATTTTGGTTTGTGCCTGAGATAGCATCAATTCTGCGAAAGTCCACCATTTCAACTATGAGATGTCTGTGGCTCGTTCGCTTACCTCATCTTTTTTGTTAGTTGACAAATAACTAGGGTAACTCTCGTTGCTTTAGTTGATGCATGTTAGGGGAAGTCGTTTCCCAGATGACAGCGTGTGTCTAGCACTGGTACAAGAAGACGGCTGTCAAACACCACCGTGGTTACATACCTGCAGGAATGTATCGGCTTCGTGATTTCAGGGTGGAAAAGTTTGAGTTTGTACTTGGTGTAGAAGACCTCTGGCTACTTTCAGGAACTCAGGTACTTCTAGGATGTGGTCGAACATAATATTGGAATCTAAGTGCAATAATCCACAAAATTGTTATTAAACATGGAGTTGTATATTCTGACCATTTTACGAACCGATTAGAAGTCATCCGTTTGACGAGTTTGATCGCTTGGCTCTGTTTTTTGCACACTTTTTTCCCACTATAGCTCCACATTGTCTGTCTGCTAAACAGGGAAGGGTTAAGTCGATGCCCCCTCACTTACGTACTTCACTACCCGTATGTCTTGGTTGCAACCCCTCTTCCTGCTAGTCTGAAGGAGATGCACATTGAATATCATGTGCTACAGGCAATCGTTGGGTAAACTTATCGATTTTTGCTCTTCCTCTTCCTGCCCATACAGGTTACTCTATGTAAAGTAGAACAGTTGTGGTTCGCATGCGTCTGAATACATGTCAAGTTCCATGGACCTTATTATGAGAAGTTCAGTGAGAAAAACAGTGAAATAATGGCAAATATGTTTTTGTCCCAACCTTCTTCTACGAGTATCGTCTGTTCATACTTCAAGAACATTTGTAGGAAGCAAATTAATGCTGGTTAAGCAGCAGGTGGTCACTTGGTTTGAGGCTTGCACAAATCCGATTCACACCGGTCTTCATCAATTGTTTGTCATCGGAAGCACGTCAATCAAGTTTGAAATCACTGCAAAGAAACTGTAACGTTCAAGATTAATAGACCTAGGTTTATCAGTCGGGTATCATCGAATACTGTACACAGGTAGTTAATAGTCCACTTTCTTCTGTTATTCCTCGAAATTTATGTTGTTTAAATAGATAGGACTGGCTTACATAGGCCGGTGGTACGGACGATTGCTACCAAGCGCTCCTTAATGGGTTTGAGTCCCGGTGGCTGTTCTAGTTTAAATTCGAGTGGTCCAACAATAGCCGGTACACGTGTCACGTAACCTCATTTGTCTTACGACGTAAAGGACCTATCATTCCACAAAACACGCAAGGGGCAACTTTATACATCCCATCTAGATTCTTCGTAATCTATGTTTGGATTGCTAAGTTTTTCTAACCCAGAAGTCAAAACTGAAAAGCCAGTACACGCTTCGCATGCACCAGTGACTGTTTCGCTGAGCACTGGCTACAACTGAAAGAGCAACTTCCCATTTTCACAGATTGAGTGTGCTTGCCTGTGTGCGCAGAAGAATTACTTTAACTTCTGCTTGCCACAGACTCAGTGCTCAACACTGATACACTAGACAGACGCGACTGTGCTCTACCGTGACAAACAATGACTCATTACCATCTGAAATTTTTTTATCAGAAGCTCGTCGCTAACCAACAACAACACTCTTCTGTCTAGTGTCTATATGGAAGACGCAGGTCAAGTGATTCAGGGTTTGTTTCTGTGTCCACTGAAGGTAAAAGTGGATAGTCGGTCACACCCTATGTTTTCGGGTCCGCCTGTTTATGCACAGAGTTGCTGTTCGGTGTGTATATACCGTAAAGAACAATCACCTGCCTCATCATAATTGTACATAGACCATGACGAGACACAAGTAATCGTCTCCAGCTGAGTTCTTTGCATGTTTTCCGCCTCTGAGTGGAATGGAAATGACTCAGCCGAAATTGGTTACACTTACCCTCACGTCTCTCAGACGGAATGTGTGCACTATATACAACCCGACAAAACATACAAAACAAGTCTTCAAGAAGCTCTATAGAGGGTAAGAAAAAGCTAAAACGTTGTCTGATAATTCATTCAACTAGCCAACTTTTCGTACACAGCCAAACAAGTGAAGGTTTCCATTACCGGATTTGCCGTCCGCTAACAATTGTGTGGTTGTTTTTTTTAATTGGAAGTTATTTTCGTCTGAACAGTTCTATGATCAATCTTTAGTATTAAAAGAGTAAGATCATCTTTGTGACTTGATTGTAGCTCAATGATTAGAGTGACAGTCTTCCCCCGCTCATCAGTTTCCACTAGTTACCAACAGGCCTAACAAAACCAGTTCGCTCTGATTGTTGGTATCTTTCTGTCATGGAAGATAACTGACCACAGTCATCGGATAGTGGTTTCTGCAAGGTGCAAGAAGGAACAGATTGCGGGAGAGTTCTGGATTGCCCACAGACCAGGAACCTCTTTACAGTAAAGCTGATATAACCCATGGAACATTTAAAAAAATCACCAAGTATCAGATTGATTACAGGAACTGTCCAAAATACATTTAACGTGTTATGCCCAAAAGAAAGTGGGACCATGCACTTATAATTGGGGTACAGTCCCCTGATGTCCCTGAAATCCGAACATCTAGACTAGCACATTCAACCGGATTAACGTAAAGCATATGAACGTCTATTCGAATTTACACACCTCCAAATAAGCGCAGCTCGTTTAAACCTCACTTGTGATATTATCCTGTTTACGTGCATGCAACGATCAATAGACCCATTCATGCTGAGTATGAATCCCATCGACTGATGGTACATTAACACATATTGGGATTAGCTATGTTCGTTATCCAAACACCAGTTTTATCCATGGCTGAATGAGTTCCTTTGCCCAGAAAACTTGAGAGGGATCTGTTTTAGTTGGACAGTGTGCCCGCTGTACTCATTGCGTGCGCCCACAAACAACACGTGCTCTTTAGCACGATTAGCTATCTGTGGCATGTCAGCGCGTCTGTGACCTTGCTGCTAGCTCCATCTGACTAAACTGGGAAAAGTGAGCAATACTGGTGAGTAGCGGGAGATTTTAGTGTTACATAAGTTGTACATCACTCACAATTGATCGCATATGTCGCATTCCCATAAGCAGTTCGGCCAGCCCCTTTCGAAAAGAAGCACTAGACTCGAGTTTCGCTCTCATTAGAGCTCGTCAGTAGTGCATATCCTTGCCACGGCCGGGACTAGAACTCCGGCCACGCTTTCATGAGGCAACCGTGTTGACCACTGCGCCATTGACCTCACATTAGGCACGACCGAATTATCATATGTGAACGCTCAACCACTTTCGCTTGTGAGTAATGATCAGGTTGCCCGATCGTCTCGAGAGGAGACACAGTTACTGTCTGTTAACTCCAATCGATGACCCCTCGACTAGGACTTCTCTCCAAGTTGAAATCACAGAAATCATTAACTTGTTGAGCGGTATTTTGATTACTGATGAGTAGTAGGGGATTTTGTTTTCATATAGATTGAACATCACCACAACTGATCGCAGCTGTCGCATTCCTCATAGACTTTCCAGTCAGCCCCTTTACGATATGAATTCATTTCGCACACTTTTGTCAGTCGTAAACATGTGACTAGCATGAAAACAAAACAAGACTTAAATTGGGCTGGATTGTGAGTCCCACTCAGGGATGAACAAATGTGCCGTCTAACTAGTAAACATCTGGAAGCTATCCAACAACTGATGAAACATGAAAATACAATAATTCTGAAACCACATAAAGGAATCAGCGCTGTTGTAATGAGCCACCGTGAGTAAATGAACAAGGTGAAATAAATTTTCGCAGATTCCAGCAACTTCAGACCTGCAAAACAATGTGCTGTTCGTAGAGAAACAGATATATCATGAGTTACAGATATTTTTGTTGCATACCTTTATCGACAAACGACAATGTCGCATGTTAAAACCTGTAGGTACGAAGACTCCGCACCTGTATGATTTGACTAAAACTCGCAAATCCGAGGATTCTTACACTGCACATTTTAGCAATGAACGGTTCTCCCTACCATGAGCCGGCAAAATGGCTGGTTGTCATTTTAAAACTTCTCTGACAAAGTCTGTGTGTATACTTTGAAAGACACTGTTTAATTGATTCCACTTATTGAAAATCTAGATATTGCTACACAAATGAAGTGTCCTGTTGATGTCAATTTCTAATTTACGAAGGTACCGTTACGCGAAACGATAGATTTCATATGTGGTTTTCAATCATCCCACTCAATTTATGTTCCAGTCCCTGCTGACTGTTTGGAACGTGTGCTTTTACGCTGCACGGCAAATATGAGATTTTATTTTTCGGAGTAAGGGCTTTCAACAGATAGATGGTGTAGCCATGGGGAGCCCACTCGGTCCTGTTTTAGCTGATGTGTTCATGGTCAAAGTTGAACAGGCACTATTTCCAGTTGTGGACGAACTGAAACTCTACAAACGGTATGTCGACGACATGTTCTTGACTGGACAAGACAAAAAACAAATAGAGAAAAACAATTCTAACTTTCAACTCAGTCCACCCAGTCCACTTTCAGTAAAGATCAGATACGAAGATGAGAACAGCCTGTCAGTGTTGGACACAGTTCAGAAGGATCTCTTGAACGTTCAATGTGTAGTAAGCCAACATGAATGGGACAACACGTGAACTTCATAGGTTTTTCTCCTGTTACATATAAAAGGTCATTAGAACGTACACTGTTTTAGCGTCAAGACTACGCTCCCAGGATAGATTACAAGCTGAACAAACAGTGTTGTATGAAACGCTTCGTGCTAACAATTTCCCGGAACGTTTCATTCGGAAATGGAGTAAACTTACTCCTGCGGAAAATGCAACTGTGGAAGTCCCTAAAAAGCTGTCTACATCAAACTCCTCCTTCAAAGGTGATAGTTTGATGAACACCTTTGGAAAGATGATCAGTGCCGCGTTGAAACGTGTGTATAATGCAGCAAAGCTTGTCTTGCTCTCACAAACGACTAGGTTACCTCTATCCCGGTCAAAAAGCAAAGGTCTATGTTTTCTACCAGTCATTGTATCTATCAGTTTTCTTACTTACATTGATAGAAAGGAAAGGATGCCTGAAACCAGCGCCAAGGAGCACATCTCAAATTGGTTGAGAGTTGTATTAACTCACCCACTAATGAGTGACACTCAGCGAGGACGAAACGCCGCTTCATCCATTGCAAGGCACTTATCGACCACAGGTCACAGTGTCAATATCGCATCTTCGTTTAAGGTCTTGATGAACGCTCACAGCTCACAAATTCTCAAGTATATTGAAGCATTGTTGATCAGCCGTCGACAGCCGGTCCTATGCGCACAAAACAACTGACTGTCAACCTTTGTTTACCGTGGGTTTAGCCGTGAGTACCAATCACGATCCAGCCTGATTTGTACTTTAAACAGTTTAATCTGTTTTGTTGTTTTGTTTTCATGCTAGTCACACGTTTACGACTGACAAGAGTGCGCGAAATGAATTCATATCGTAATTTGTGTCTTCTGACTATTCAATTCAAATGGCTCAAAGGGACACAGTGTCCCAAATTTCTCGAATGGGTAAGGGTTAATTTGCCTGGGATTAGACTCGATAGGAAAATTGCGACCTGCATTCTCACTTCGCCGCACACACACACGCCTCACACTACCGAATCCCGAGGTGATTTTCGCCGATTACAGTTCATTCTTCAATTAGGCAATTCTCACACTAGCCGCAACATGTCATCGCCTCATCTGACTGCATACCATATCCCATGTACTTCACACAGTTGGATGAGGACTTGAATGCACGTACTGTGCTTTTTCAGTAGACCAGAATGTTATCGTCTTGCAATTGGGTGGACTGAAGTTCTTGTCAGCACTGACTTCCGGATTAAAACAGGGTAGAAGCCTGACAATCACGGAAAGCTAGTAGGAAAAGTCAGACTGGTACATACACATGTACACATCTTTTATAGAGGGTTCAAAACCTCGTCGAAGTGTTAGATCAGTATGACTTTAAATTGTCCGGTAGGCTTCTGTGTAGCTACAGGATACCCGTTAGAAGTGAGGTAAAGCTCACTCGCTGGTGTTGTTACAAATGACATCATCAAGGGAAGCATCTGCTTCTGACCATGTTTTGATAAAATGCGAGTCTAAAATTGTATTACAATGATGTCCAGAATGGCCACCAGTAGGCATGGATGAAAGGTTCAAGATATGACTTACTTTCTTACTGACTTGGTTAGTCATTTACGTAATCACTTACTCATTCATCAACTCGTTTACTCATTCACTCCCCTACCCACCTAATCATTTGTTTGCTTACGTACTTGTAACTGGAACATAACACTCTACTTATGAACTTTTGAAGTCAACTTTTGTAGGGAAACAAGATACCGCAAGCATTTGTATTGATAGAGCAATGAATAAACATTGTAACGATCCTATTCATTTATCAATGACTCTGTTCACTTGTCAAGTGTCATCTGCACTCTTGTTGTTACAGACATTAATACTTGTCTTAATATGCGTTTGAATAAATGGGGATACAGGGAGGTACCCCGCAAATTCGAACGACACACGCCGCGTGCCCATTTTCAGTCCCAACGAATTGTCGCCTCACTTCATTGACCGTTTGCCAACACATCGATTTGATAAAATATTTCTTATTTAATCCTTACGTTATTCTCAACCCGATCTGTCTGACCGCTTGACTACAGTGCCCCCATTCAGTATGTTGTGATAAATGTAGCCCACAGAGCTACACCACAGATGAGTGGGAAGAAATTGTTGGAAACTATTTAAGATAGAGAAACTTAGGGGGAATAGCCAATCTTGAAATGGCGTTTTATGCGTAAGAAGTTATTAGTGAAAAAAAGATTTATCAGAATGCCGACAACTGTGTACACATGAATTGCTCTGGGACACTTTTAACTAACACTACAGGTTTTTTTCATGATACTACATCTCTAACACATGTCTTGGCAGCTATGTTGCACAAATCAACGACTGTGCGTGTAACAGTTTTGAGTTTTTTTCAAACGATTCTTCTATATTTGAAGTCAGTTTAGTCTGTAAACCTATGACTGGATGCACTGACTACTTTTTATACTTCGGATTCAGCAGTAGCGCCTATCCTACTCGTTCTATTAAAATGTTCATTTACTTGGCTTTTTTAAAATTCAGTCTAATTCGAATCTAACTTCGCATTCGGCAGCAGTCAAGGTATGTAACCTACAATTTGAACATCACTCACAGTTGAGCGCAGATTTTGCAGTTAAGTTAATTTTCCAACCGGCCATTTTCGACAAGAATCCCCGGCTGGTGTTTCACTCATGTTAGAACTAATCACCATGTCCTTTTGCAGTCTGATTCATGCTTCGTATACGGTCAGTCATGTTTTGTACAATGCTGGTCACTTCTCTTATGGTTAATATCCGTGGTTATTACTGCTGAATTTCGGGTCTGGGAAAATGAACAGACATTCATCCAGCGCCGGACGTTGTAACTAGCACCCGTTCCTTCTTTGTTAAGAATTCTGTTGGCTAGTGTAGTGCATCGGATTGGTGTGCATAATCCATATAACTGTTGCGGTCGCCTCGAGTATGTTGTCCAACGTCCTCAACGTACCGGTAGCCCGGTTGTGTAACGATCCACGTGAACGTTAACTTGGGGGGTCATGCAAGGTAACTTGCATCCCATGTCACCGCCGTCAAGTAACAATGTTGACCACTATATCAATGACTTTCCATTATGGATGACTGAATTATTTCACGTGATTACTCGAGTCATCATCATCATCATCATCATCGTGATCACGAGGACCCCATCCAGGCAGGCGACACCTACCCACTTTACTCAGTGGAGCAGTCAGGGTTTCATATTTCGTGACCACGTTGTCGCTTGACCACCACGTGGTTTCACCCAACTGTTGGTGGTCTCAGTATATAATGCCCGGTACGGTAAACGCTCAGCTGGCATGCGGAGTACGTGACCTAACCATCGCAGGCTGTGCAACGTGAGTAGTTGACCGATCGATCGCGCATCCCGAGCGTTCCGGAATACGCGCCGGCCGAACTGTCGTCATATTAATGGAGCACATTATGGATGTTAGGTTGATCGGCTTTTACAGCGAGTAAACTTTAATATAGACATGTATTCTGGGAAGTTTAGTACGGAAAATGTTGTCCCGATTCAGTTGGACCGTCTGAATACAGTGCCAAGTTTATGGAAAAATGCACGTGCGAAAAAAGGAAAAACAATCCGGTGGGAAAACTGTAACACAACAT
>LOND01000508.1:128296-141111 GCA_014220965.1 Paragonimus kellicotti | reverse complement strand
GGGGCATCGCCGTGCAACGTCGTCCATAAACTCTCACTCTGCTTGCAAAGTGAGCATAAAGTGATCTCAACAGATTCACGTATTCCCCTGGTAGTCTCCTGCGAACAAGACAGTTACAGAGAACGTTACGAGCAACTGAATCGAAAGCAGCTTTCAGGTCCAAAAAGACCAAGACCGTCGGCTGCCTATAAGAGTGCCGATGTTCCAAGATCCGTCGCAAGGTAAAAATGTGGTCAACGCACCCTCGACCGGATCGGAATCCTGCCTGTTCTTCACGTATCTGACTTTCTCTGGGTTTAGTGAGCCGACGTAAAATGAGGCCAGTGAGTAACTTGGAAGCAACAGATGCTAGACTGAAGACGTGACCCGAATGCATACATCAGTCGTGTGAAGAGCGTGCATTACTGATGAGTTCTAATCAAAGGGAAACTCAGGTCTAGTATTCCTTTCCATAAGAGGCTGCTTGATAGTCAATCTGAAGGCTGCATCTGCGGTCAACTATGAGGAGTGTTGAGGTTAAATCAACGGTAGCCCCACCCCATCTACTCGTCGACATAAAAATATATTCGTTGTAAGTATCCCTTTTAAGTGAAGGGCTGAAATGCAAGAAAATTTGCATTCGGAATCAGAAATTTGAATCTTAGAAGCAGTACCAGAATTTGCAGAAGTATTGCAGCAACCGACGATGGAAAAGCGCCCAGGAGGTGTAACAAGAGAAAAATTGTATGATGAATACATTCAACACCTCTGTGACTTAGTGAACGAAAGCGTACAACATTCAATACATCGAACGACAGACTACTCAGCTTGGCCGGATTCAGAGTGGCTAACTGTAAGTGTTCACTTGAGACCGAAAACCCGCTTCCAAATCCAATGAGACTGTTCCCTTCATCCAGCCAGTTGGATTCCGTGTACCTGGCTATCATGCATGTTTCAACTGGATACAACCGAAAACACAAAAAAAACGGAACGCGCTTGCACCGATATCTATCGACTGCAATACACCCAATGCATGAACACAAGGACGCCATTAAATGACTCAGCGGCGCCGGGCGTTGCTGTTTGTACACATTTCCCAATAATAAGGATCCACAGAATAATTTAATTTTTCTTCGCTAACTGCCATGAAGACCTTATTTGTTGGTGGTCTACTGCCCCACTATTTACGCCGCTGCGTTTCTCAGTCCGATAGTTCGGCATGGAGTCGGCATTCAATTTACCACGTGAAACACCGTACGCCAAGGCCATTCACGCACAGTCATCGCTACGACAGACAAGATGAGTCATCAAGTTTCAAGGGTCGGCTGCAGACGTACATAGCATCAATTCGAAAACTGAGGTGACAAGTTTTGGTTGTTTGAGCAGACATCTTGAGATACTGATAGAAGAGGGTACGGAAACCAAAGCATACACCCATAAGATGATAGCACAGGGTCACTGATAGAATGGATGTGAAGAAGAGTAACCAATGAACTAAACGAACATGACGGTGGTTTGTTAGGACAAGCCGAACTTTCCAACCGTCGTCTGACCTGAGTACTGCGACTATGCAGTTATGGACCAGTTATTCCTCTCATAGTACAGACCACTCAAAACGGAAGCTAATTTCCTTTGGTTGTATGCTGGTGCGTCACAAAATTGTTCTAGTGAGGTGCATGTCAACTGATTTGACTGTGTACTTACAGCCAATTCCACTTTGCCCTCAGTAGCTGCGGCATCCAGATAAGATGTGATCCATCCGTTAGGGTTCGGTAAAATTTCGGAAGTTTAAAAATTCTGTCGCTTGATGTAACCACTTCAAACATGTCGATGACATGGTGTTTCACTTCTCTACTGGACATAAAGAATGCATATATGCGACGGTTGAAATATTGTTTACTTCGGCTTTATCGTAGCGCGTTTGACCTTTGAGTACTATGTGTGTCTCGAATGATGGATTAGTTTTCGGTTGTGCTCCGAACTATCGGAATGCGAGACAGAGAAATGATCCCACAGTGCACCAAAAATGTTAATAGAGTTGCTTTTACGGACATAAATTTGTGATAGAAGTGGCCATCTACGAGAATAAGCCGAGTTACATCAGTAGAAGAAGTCTGTCATGCTGTAATGAGATAGGGACCCATTTCTTACGGGTAATGAATAACAGAAGAAAAGCAGGTATGTTCTGGAATATTTCACTATCTTCTGGTTGTATATTTTAAGCAGTTACCTATGAATTCCTTGACACTTTACTATAGATTGCTTTTAATAATTCGTGCGAACCATACTAGATGGTATTAACCCGTGTGAGTGATCCGATATTTCTTTCAAATACAATTACTTCCGGTTTGCTCATTAAGTGAATGGTGTCTGTAACGCAGCTAGCTTCATCTTCTAAAGTTTACACTCCGATGGTCGTTGATGATAATGTCTGTTGTACCGTTGTTTTCAACCTTTTGCTTATCTTTCTCGTTTTTGATATAATAGATGTAGCATCCAAATTATCTGAAGCGTGCAAACTGCGTACTCGTAACGCGTTTGCTCAGTTAGGACCAACAATGAAAACATACCATTATCAGAGCTGGTTGAAATGAGTAACCTTATGCTGAATTCACCATCCGTCAAGACAAAATGAATACTGAAACCTCTACGACATTCCATAACTGATAATATAAAGAAAACGAACATAAAGCAGGAAATCCAAAGTGTAATGGAAGAATTTTGCCTTTTTAGCTATATCGCAATATCCGTTGGATCCATCATTTCCCGATTTTTGCAGAGATGGCATCACGCATTGTTAACTTGTACCGTTTGACCAATGCTGATATATAATGTGTGTAGACGGGCAGATGTGCCCAATGGTTGTCTACCCAACTCAAAAACTGGAGTGACTCTTCTCAACAAAATGGTGAAAACCCTTCGTTTATTTTCTGAACAATAAGGACGCTAACTTCCTGTCTTTTTACTGTAAACAGTAACCTTCAGCATTGTCGTTTTTTTACTCCACGAGTTGCTTCAGAGATGCGCAACAAACCGCCCGGTTTGTCCTGGTCAAGTATGCTGTTGAGTTTTGTGTTATGTGCTGGTCACTTTTCACTCTTTTGTATTTCGACTCAAATTTCATGCGATTTACGTTTATCTGTTCCATATGAAACTCTGTGATACCGTTAACATCTACCTAATTTTTCTATACAGTAGCCTTTTTTGTAAGGCCTAGGCAAACAAAGACCACCCGCGGAAAGAGATCACATTTTTCATTGTGTAAAATCTCCGTTGATGAATTAGGGAAGTCTGTCTTTCTCCCATAAAAGCTTCTCCCGTACGAATATCATTAAATCCACGAATCAAAGTTTACTGTCTTTGTGACTATTGCCCGAACGCAATTTATCCAGATTTAGCTATACTCTGAACGATCTCCAACTGGCTACCGAAGCGACACTAACAGTACGATAGACAAACCATCATACAGCATTTGTAAAAGCGAAGGGCAGAGTGCCATCCAATTCGACTTGGCTAGTACACTAATAGCTATACACCAGTGAAAACAGGATGTAGTTTGTACTGGTAGACAAAGCTGAGTGAAGGCAATCTCGGCTTCTCCTTAATCGCCAGTTCAACTGTGAGGGGTACATAAGTCGGAGTTCTCCTAACTGTCTCAACTGATCTCATTGCTAAACCGTAGGGGTTGTTGTCAATGTGAAGTTATTCGTGAACGTCAGCTTATCGATGAGTCTAATATACATACGTTCAACGGCGATGGTATAGATGATGCGAAGTTTGTTAGGGTAGGTGATTCATGCAAGTGTTGAGGCGGGACACGTAGAAGGTAGCAGTCACCCTATGTGACCTTTTTAGTGAACCTTCTAGGCGTTGGAAGGAGAGTTCTGTTTCACTGGGGACACTACTGAGGGCGTTGAAAAAAAAACTAGGTCCACGTCAGTTAGATCAAACTTTAACGCCACACAACTAACAAGGATCTTCACGGTAAACAATGTGCTAAAAGTCCGATCGAATAATATTGGTAACTGTGCAAGGAAGGGATTTTGTAATCGACAACATCATTACTGTGCAATAACTAAAGGTCTTTACAGTTGTTACCTAAAACCTTGGTCAAAGAGTAAACCCATAACACTCAGTCTACTCAAAGCCGGATCACTTGAAATTACTGAAGAATTAAACATTTGGACATTTTTTGTCAGTACCAAATCTGTTCAAATCAGAAGAGAGACACCACACCAGTTTCTGTTTGGTCTGGGATGTCGCATGTTCTTACTGATGAATGGATAGACAGGTTGAAAACGTGACAGCATGATAATCATTGCAAATTTGCTGAAAATGCAGTTTACCATAAAGGTTTGCATAACTGGAATTCGATTAGGAAAGGGGAACGGTTTCACGAACTAATGAGTTCGGGTGTACGATTGAAACTGCTGTTGCACTGAAGTGCCACGGCCGAGAAATTGGAAGATGTCGTGGTGGTCGAAGAAAGTTCATATCTAAGTTGCTTCACAATTGACGACTGTATACTACGCGACGTTTCGTGCTCAACGAAAAACAGGACGTGGATGATTCGTCAAATTTTCGGCCACTGGTTGAAGATCTTCAGCAACAGAATGACAAAGCAACAGTGAGTGATTTTGGTGCTGTTGGACGACTGCACCTTCCACTTTGAGCATCGTTAAGTTTACGATCGGATACAGCATCCCAGTTGCAATTTCAGAATGTTGAAGTCATGTGAGCACATCATCACAGTGTATAGAAAGTATTTTCGGAGGAATTTAATGTGTACGGATTTATCAGAAATTGACGATAAAGAAGAATGTAAATGTTTCTTTTCATGACTAAACCGGGCAAATTCAAAGTATAGAATGTAAAAAGTTTGATATTTCTGTTTCATTTAGACGAAGATGCCTCACATTTCTGACGCCATCTGTTAGTTCGAATAGTAGCAATTGAATACCGAAGACACTAATATCACGGCATGTTCTGTGGAGTATGGGGAACGAGCATCAAACTCTCTAATGAGTTTTACAGACGCTTGTCAACCGCAGTTTAGTGGAGATCAAGATTAGCCATATTCTGCCCAACTATGGGTGATCCGACCGGTGCTTTCTAGTAATCAGTTAATTTAATTTTATACTCGGTACTATACTACTTTCCAGTGTGTCTAAGATATTTTCGTCGACAAAAAGAGGCTTTAACAAGGGTCCGGAGAGATTTGGTGTGGAAGATGTCAGTCTATGTGAAGTAGTGCTGAACATGAAACAGACAATTTTCAGTCAACATGCTAATACGTGTCTCATTCCCGTGGAGAACTTCCTTGGAATTAATGTTGCCCAGAAAGAAACTACTGTATGTGAAGTTAAACGAGCAAATATGGGTGATTGTTTTGGTAACGTGATAGGTTGATTGGTTTACGCGACTAAGAACCACTTATGAACAAAGACAACCTTCTGCCGGAAAACTCCTACAAGATCACAAAGTAACGATGTGACGAACAAGTGTTTTCGATAATTCTTTCTCAAACCAATACGTTTCCTGAAGACGTCATAAGACAAAGCTCAAAAAACAAGAAGTGGCTGTTAACGAATGACAATAAAGGCTAATACTAGACTACGCACACAATAATTGGTTAGGCCCAGACCGGACGTTGACTGGATGTTACGTCACACGGTCAGGGTCGAATGTTTGTGTTTTATACTGGTCGATGTAGGTTCAACCATGTCAGATTGGCCACAGGGGAGCAACCAGACAAAAGCAGATGCGTACGTTGTGTATGGTGCCGCTGTGCTGTGCTTTGGAACGGTTTGATGTTGTTTTTGTTTCTTTTTTGCCTGATCTGATTCGGTGTGTGTGTGTGGTCGGTTTGTCTTTGCAGTATTATCTCTGTGTGAATGTGCCGAATTTCTTGGGTTGTGACTGTCGAGCCTGTTTCCAGGTGGTTGATGCGTATGTGTGCGTGTGCGTCACCTGCTGCCTTGCGGTACAGGCTTTTGAGCCAAAGGCTTTGGTTGAGGGCCCTAATCGCTCTCCTGTCTAGGTCTGGGCGTCCTGGCAGTATTCTAAGCCCACAAAAACCATGACTTATACAAACCAAACGAAATACCATACTGCATCGGCCGTCACGCAGGATAAACCGGGTCGCCCTATCTGCTGCACATGGCAGGGTGGATAGGCGAAAATATGCTACTGCCAAACACTCACCCTCATACTGTTCCCCCAACCAGAATCCTCGAGCAGATAATGCTCACTCAAGTTTCAGTAACCCGAAGACCAACCTGAAACAGGCGGGGACGCAAGACGCTCTGTGTTGGAGCATGGAATGTGCGCACGCTGCTGGATCGATGCGGCGCGACAGGGCGGCCAGAGCGGCGCACTGCACTGATCGCGATGGAGTTGCGTCGCTATGGAATCGACATAGCAGCCTTGAGCGAGACAAGGCTTGCGGACCAAGGTAAGTTGCGGGAAGCAGGTGCTGGGTACACCTTCTACTGGATAGGTTACCCGGCAGACGGTGCTCGGGAGCATGGTGTCTGTTTCGCAGTCGCTGATCACATCAATGCTTTGATGATAGGCGAACCGCACGGCATCAGCCCTCGAATGCTGTCTATGCGCCTGCGACTCGGTCGAGGTAAGTGTGCTACATTTCTCAGTGTTTATGGTCCAACTATGTGTCACACTGATGATACAAAGGACCAGTTCTATGATCAGCTGTCCGTCACAATCCGGTCGACACCAGTGAGTGACCGACTGTTTGTTCTGGGTGACTTGAACGCTCGAGTCGGGCGCGACTCAGTAGCTTGGCCGGGAGTCCTCGGACCCTACGGCATTGGTTCAGTCAATGAGAACGGTGATCGTCTGCTCCACCTGTGTGCTACTCACGAGCTGGCTATCACGAACACCCGATTCCAGCTGGATGCGAGCGACATCACGACGTGGACCCATCCACGAAGTGGTCATCACCATTTGCTTGACTACGTGATTGTGCGGCAGCGCGACATTAGTGAAGTGCGTATCACGCGAGTGATGCGCGGTGCTGAATGTAGCACAGATCATAGATTGGTCAGGACTAAATTATTTATCCATGTACGCAAGTCTGTTTATTGTAGGTCTTCCGGACAACGGCAGAAGCTGGATGTCAAACGATTGGAGAACTGTGAGAAAGACTGTTTTCCAGCGTGCAGTTGCCGCTCGTCTGCACGACGCGCCTTTATCCACTACCCCTGAGGGTATGTGGCAATTCATCAAGGAACGGATCACGACGGCAGCCACCGAGACGATCGGTGTCAAACGCCAGAAACGTTCGGATTGGTTCGACGACAACAACGTGGTTATCGCTGAATTGGTACGAGAGAAGAATGCCGCATTTGCTGCCTCCACAGTGGACCCGGCCAATGAAGCGAAGAAGGCCACGTTCCGGAGTATCCGCCGTCAACTGGCCGAGCGTGTCCGCGGAATCAAGGACAACTGGTGGATGAAGCAGGGCGAGCGAATGCAGGGCTTCGCAGATCGTCGACAACATAAGGAGTTCTACGATTCGCTCAAAGCGATCTTCGGTCCATCGATCCAGTCCACTAAAGCACTGGTAGACATGGACACCGGCTGTTCGTGCACCCAGCCAGAGGACATCATGAAGGTCTGGCGCAAACACTTTGGTAGCCTACTAAATCGTCCTGCTACCATTGATTGGGTGACCGTGAACAGCCTGTCGCAACAGCCATCAAGCCTTCACTTGCTCTCGCCCGGGATTTGCTCGAAAGAGTCTGAGAGCGATTGGTCAGCTGCACAACGGGAAGGCTGCAGGCGAAGATGGACTGCCGGCTGAGATCCTGAAGAATGGCGGACCGGCGCTGGAACGTGCACTGCTCCAGCTGGTTCACTCCATCTGGGAGCACGAAGTGATGCCGCAAGAATTTAAGGATGCCTTGATCGTACCCTTGTTCAAAGGTAAGGGTAGCAAGCAATGCCCTGACAGCTATCGGGGCATAAGTCTGCTGAGCTGCGCAGGCAAGGTGCTTGCCAGAATTCTCCTGAACCGGCTGAATACGGAAGTCTTGGAGACCAATGTTCCTGAGGAGCAATGCGGATTCCGGGCGAGTCGGAGTACGATCGACCTGGTGTTCGCTGCTCGACAAATTCAGGAGAAATGCCGGGAACGCAACCAGCCCCTGTATGCTCTCTTCGTGGATTTCACCAAGGCCTTTGATTCCGTGAGCCGCGAGGCGTTGTGGACGGTGCTTGGTAAGTTTGGATGTCCAGGTAAGTTCGTCAATTTGATTCGAATGTTGCATGTGGGTATGAGGGCGAAAGTACAGTCGTGTGGATCGACTTGTGATGATTTTGACATTGTCACTGGCGTGAGGCGAGGTTTGTGTGCCTGAGCCCTAGCTCTATTTAGTTTATATTTGACTGCCATGATAACAGTTGCTTTTCAGGACTCTGGGGAGGATGGCGTTGAGGTAGAGTACCGGACGGATGGGCGCCTGCTGAATATCCGACGATTCGGCGCCCCAACCCGGTTACATACCTCAACGATGCGCATGCTTCTATTCGCAGATGACAGCGCGCTATTCGCACACAGCGAGGACGAACTACAGCGACTGACCACGGCTTTCGCGACCGCGGCATCCAAGTTTTAATTGAATATCAACACAGGTAAGACATTTTCTTTCTTTCAGCCTTCTCCGGGCGAAGGTGCTGCTGCTTCACCTTCATCCCACATTCGCATATGTCGATTAGGCTACTTGCGGTAGCAATTTGTCCACCGATCTGTCCGTGGACCGCGAGTTGAGAGCTCGTGTGGCAAAGGCTAGTGCTGCGTTCGGACGTCTTGAAAGACGTGTTTGGAAAAACCACAGCCTGAAGCCGAGCACTAAGCTTTGTCTACCGCTCAATGGTGCTGTTATGACTGGCTGTAGCCGGCAGTGAAACATGGACATTGTATCAGCGGAACGTGCGCTATCTTAGCCGCTTTCATTTGCAATGTCTAAGACGCATCTTGGGTATTCGGTGGTCGGACATGGTTCCGAACACTGAGGTACTGCGGCGAGCGGACATGAACGGGATGGAAGCCATGCTGATGCTGAATCAGCTTCGTTGGCTGGGTCACGTCCGTCGGATGGGCGATGACCGTATTCCGAAGCAGCTTCTGTATGGACAACTGAAATCAGGTAAGCGAAATCCTGGTGGTCAAAAGCGGAGATACCAGGATTCTGTGCAGGTGAGTCTTTCACGTTGTAAAATTGATTTCAGATGTTGGGAAGACTTAGCGTTGAACCGGACGGTCTGGAGGAATACGATTCGGACGAACGTCCGCGAGTTCAACGAGCAGTTATTACGCGGCCGAGAACGGAAGCGCGCGGTACGCAAAGGAACCATCGGTGCCATAGGTCGTGGTGACATGACTATATGGCGTTGCGATGTGTGCGGCCGCAAATGAATGACTGGCCGCCTCGGATTAGTAGGTCACCAGCGTACTCATAGTGCACCGTCGGCGAAGAGACGACGAGTACGATAGGCTGAGGTAGGTCATGACAGTATATCTGTCAGCATCTCTGTTACTGATTGCATCGACGAATCATTGGTCTGTTGGCACTAATCCGCTCTTTTTTTTTTTCAGAAAACTATGCATGTCTGCGTGCTTCAAGCTCATTCTTAATCTTTCAGGCTTGTGGTGTATTGTATGATGAATGGTTTGTTTGTTCTTTTCGTAGTCCACTCCGAATCTTGCTTTTCATTCTTATGCTCTCTGGAATGCAGTAACGTACTGAAGACGCTATCTCGGTATATTACATTTTACATATCTTTCTTCTCAGTTTAGATCTTGTCATTGTAGTCTCTCTCTCTGTTTATTTTCCGAGATAAGGGTTTCCTTTTCCTGCTAGCCATTCAATTGGCTAACCAGCATTGGCCGGCTGGACACAAAGGCCTCACTCACACACCTACTGGTCTTATTCCTTCGGGTTTACACCGGATACGTGGTGTGTGAGTGGAACCACAAGTGGTGCAGCGCAAGCCACTTGGGGTGATGGTTTGAAGCGCAGGCGTCCTCTGGCTTCGGTCACTGTGACAGGCTAATCCGTTTCGGATGCCGCCAACTGGTTAAACTACATGTGATTGATCTGTGACCACAGAAGTTGCAAGGACTGAACAAATTTCTTTTAAGAGCACAACTTTGTACCATACTGGACAGTGGTCTTTGTGGGTGAATCACAGTGAAAAAAAAACAGAATTTCACCTGAATGACTCGTTGCAGACGTGTATCTATAATGATTAGATGCGTCTTACTCCATGCCTGGCAGAACAGGGTACGATCAGCTCGTCTCGTCAATGTACCAACAAGACCGAGCTGAAGCCTTGGAAGTTGGCTGACATGAGGTGAGAGCATGTACCTTAAAATGTCTAGTGCATGTTAATAGCCTGTATACATCCAACCACTGGCAACTGTACTCACTTGTTCAAACATTGATTGAAATGACCTGGATCTAGTTTAGTGAAATTGAATGTGACCTGAACAGACTTGAAAAACAGCTGCAAAATTGAGTGAAAATACGATGATAGTGACCGTTGTGGACCGGAGTGTTTATTGAAATAACGATCGCAGAAAAGAAATTTCATTGGCACCGATTTCTATGACGGTTGTTAGTTTCATGTATATATGGTCGCTACTGCAAGAAAGGGTCATTGTTAGCTGCAATTATCATAACATTTTTTTCAGTGTACAGCCAAGAGGATAAAACGGCATCTTGGCATCCTGCTACGTCTTTTTACCGTTCGAACCTTTGTTGACTCACCATCAACTAGACAGTCCCCTGGTTCAAGGTCACCTATACGACTACCAACCCGCGCCTTCCTTGATCAACCCAGGCGGCAGCCGTTAGAAAGCACATTTCCATTCCGTTACACTCTCAGTGACCTAGTAATTGTAATGTCTTCGCATCAGTTGACGATTGACATTTCATTGTAATTTGTTTCGCGGTTGGGTTTTGCTTTGGTAAATACGTAAGCAGTAAACAGGTTGAGAAAGAAAGTCGGACAATAGAGAGTGTGGGCTGCATGTCTGTTAGCAGCTACGCGACTACTGTTCCAAATTGTGAGTCTGATTGACTGTGGCACCAGGGGAGGTTAAGTGTCCGCACGAAATTCTTCTGAACGCAGAGGTCAGGGTTACGCAATCGGATATTAATGGCCATCGACAAGGATCAACATTCGGAGTCGTCATATTGGATCCGTTTATTGGCACTCGGTAGACGATCTGACAAGCATATTTTTTTACTGACAGAACGATTAGAGCCGGTTCAGTGAGCGACAATCGCGCTTGAAACGAATTTACTCACACTGCTGTTTAACCAGCGCAGGAAGTTGCTCACCTACTCTGTCAGATAATCACCGTTTGGTACGACCAGTGTATGAAGTTCGATACAAGCAGACAAGTGGATAGACAAAACAGCTGGTTGTACAACATAAAAGTTTGTCTTCCATTTGTGATCGAATAGCGGGCAAATTAAATAAAAATGTCTTGCCTCATTAAACGAATCTTCCGCTTCAATAAGACAGGCAGCTCCGTTGACATGAGGTCTGGCACATAACACGAAAGGTTGCTGATTATAATTTTGTTCACACTATATCAGCTGAGGATTCCAAATAAATGAGAAGGCAGATAACCTAGAGTAGTGAATGAGCAGCGCGAATTTCATCTGTTAGATACTTTGTAGACAGTCGTTTAGAAACCGGTACTGCAAGTTCATTGTCCAACCGTGGTTTACGTGGATTTCAGCGTTAACTGATTGAAAACTCCTGCTTGGACGACCAGTCCGCTGGATCATTTGGTGGATTCCATGTGAAGTAGGCCGGTTGGGTGAGTTAAAATGTGAAATTTATGAGCTTCCGACGTGGTTTTGAAGCTCAACCGATAGAACACTTGTCGTGGTTGAGCATGTCATTTCTGTCGCTGGTTCGAATCTGGTTGAAGCTCAGGTTTTCTCGCTTTCATCTCTTCTAAATTGCCATACTTACCACACTACTTACCATTAAACTATATCTACTGTTGTTGCTCCCATAAGTGATGAGCTTTCATGATTGTGTTAGATCTCCGTAAGTTACTAACATATCCACAAGTGATCGTTTACGAAGAGATAGCTGTAAAAGTTGCAGACAATTGACCCCAGTGGTTGGCCATTTTGATACTGATGGGCCACATCAGCACTTGGCATGCCATAGAATGGAATCCACAGTTTGTAAGTATTGGAGTGATGGTCCAAACACTTACACCAGTCAACGAAGTCATCGTCAACGGAGTTTTAAAAAGATATGGGTTGCTATCCTTAACTGTTCTGCTGTTTTCGCAGACCAACCATAAATAACCGATCAACATTAGTCTATGAAGGAGAGAATTGTAACCGCTAGAAGGGGCTAAAACATTTCTGTATGCAAAGACTGAACAAGAACCAAACTATTAGTCCCAGTGACCACCAGCGAAGTGGTGGACAGCTGTTTCGACCTAGTTGGGTCTCATCAGCACCACGCACGCCGGAGAATCGAACCCACGACCCGTGAATAAGTGGCAGATTGTAGTCCAAGCACCTATCCACTAGATCATCATCATAATCATCATCATCATATTGGATAATACGCCGGCGGTCACGGTCAACCGTTGGGCGATCGCAATGCCCTTTGTTTGGGTGTACCTTTTCTAACCCCCTTCTTCCTGATACGGAAGACAGCAGTGCCGCAACTATAAAAATAGTTCTGCTGTATGCCCATAGGATCGTGCCTCACTACCTAAGCACTCCTACGCGGTCAGTAGTGCGACATACAATCCTATGAGTGTAACTGCG
>LOND01000508.1:118041-128196 GCA_014220965.1 Paragonimus kellicotti | reverse complement strand
GTCCGACAGACATCATCATCATCATCATCATCATCATCATCATCATCATCATCATCATCATCATCATCATCATCATCATCATCATCATCATCATCATCATCATCATCATCATCATCATCATCATCATCATCATCATCATCATCATCATCATCATCATCATCATCATCATCATCATCATCATCATCATCATAGCAGCCATGAGCCTCACCTCAACAGTGACGTGGAATATCCTAGAAGAAAACGTTACTAAGAAGGTTGAAAATTAATTAGAAGTCTAAGCGGAAGAACTAGAAATGGTATGGATGCAGGTACGCCATTGACTGCGACACGCCGCCATCTCGGATAGCGTCTCTAACCAGCGGTTTGAGTGATCACGAGGACCCCATCCAGGCAGGCGACACCTACCCACTTTACTCAGTGGAGCAGTCAGGGTTTCATATTTCGTGACCACGTTGTCGCTTGACCACCACGTGGTTTCACCCAACTGTTGGTGGTCTCAGTATATAATGCCCGGTACGGTAAACGCTCAGCTGGCATGCGGAGTACGTGACCTAACCATCGCAGGCTGTGCAACGTGAGTAGTTGACCGATTGATCGCGCATCCCGAGCGTTCCGGAATACGCGCCGGCGAACTGCCGCATTGCTCACGCGATCAGTCCACTTAATGTGGGCTAACTGGCGGAGACAACGATGGTCAAATACAGCAAGCTTGTTGATATCTTCCTTGCGAACAGGCCACGTTTCCGAACCATAGAGCAAAACAGAACGCACACAAGCATTATATACTCTTCCTTTCAGCGACAATCGAACGTCTTTTCGACGCCACAGATGACGCAGGTTGGCAAAGGCAACTCGTGCCTTTGCTATCCTCGTTGATATCTCATCAGCAATATTACAAGCTGACGAGATAATGCTACCCAAGTAGGTGAAACTGTCCACAGTCTCAAGCGGATTACCTGCAATAAAGAAAGTAGGAAGTGGAAATGCCCCAGTCTTGAAGTAACACTTTGCACTTTGAAGGTGCGAAGCGCATTCCATACAAACCAGCCGGTCACTCACCTTGTTCAGCATGGTCTGCATGTCTTCGGCAGAGGGGCTAAGTAAGACAATGTCGTCCGCATACTCCAGATCGGTCAACCGAGCGCCAGGAAGAAGCTCAACACCAAGTTCACTGGACTCCTCAAGCGCACCCTCCAGAATGTCGTCCATGACAAAATTGAACAGGAAGGGGAAATCGGACACCCTTGACGAACACCACTAGAAGTGATGAATGCCCGAGACAGCTGTCCATAAACCTCACCCTGCTTGCAGAGTGAGCATACAGTGATCTCAACAGATTCACGTATTTCCCTGGTACTCCCTTGCGAAGAAGACAGTTCCAGAGAACGTTACGAGCAACTGAATCGAAAGCAGCCTTCAGGTCCAAAAAGACCAAGACCGTCGGCTGCCTATAAGAGTGCCGATGTTCCAAGATCCGTCGCAAGGTAAAAATGTGGTCAACGCACCCTCGACCGGATCGGAATCCTGCCTGTTCTTCACGTATCTGGGTTTAGTGAGCCGACGTAAAATGAGGCCAGTGAGTAACTTGGAAGCAACAGATACCAAAGTGATGTCTCTGTTGTTGTCACATAGTATTCGGGCCCCCTTTTTGAAAACGGGGATCACTGTTGACAAGCACCAATCGCGAGGTACCTCTTCAGTCTCCCAAATCGTCTGGAGGAGTTTTGTCAGTTCTGATATCAACCTCTCTCCGCCATCCTTGAAAAGAGAAGGAGAGAGGAAGTCTGGTCCAGGAGCCTTATTACGCTTCAATAACCTGAGCTCTAGGACCACTTCTGCTTCCGACGGAGGGCCGTCTGGAACGCAATAACTGACCATTCGGGTCCCGTCGTCCACATGGTCTGGTTGAGGCCAGCTGAACTGTTCTTCAAAATGTTCAGCCCACCTATCAAGTCGACGACCGATTGGTGATAAGTGAACCATCTTTTTCACATATGGTCTCACTTACACCGACTCGACGACCAGTACAACCACGGATCAGGGAAAAAAGCCTTCTACAATTTCCAGATAAAAAGGCCCTTTCCATCTCTTTCGACTGTTCGACCAAGTAGTGCTCACGGTCTTTGCGCAAGCTTTTAGTCAGCTTGCGTTTAAGTTCTCGACGGTCGTCATCATATTCAGAACCAGGTGGGATCGAGCGACGCTTGTTCATAAGGTTTATCGACGCGACGGAAATCCAGTTCTGTCGCAACTGAACAGCTCCTTCGGAACATACCTCTTCACAGCATGATTTCATAGCTGCAGCGATTTGTTCCCAGTGTTCGTTAGGATCTTCACTACTCGAACTGGGCAACTTTTCCTCACGGCCTTGCTTGTAACGATGTCTTTATCACCCTCATCGCTCGAATACAATTGGTACTTTGCATTTACGAGCGTCTAGTAATCTTCTCCGGTGTAATGATTAAAACAAAACGGCACGCACAACAGCATGGTCGAGTCCAGTGTTGCAAATCAGCGCACGACAGCTTCCATTACTCAGAGTGGTCGCACCTGTAATCTGACTTCGCTATATGATCCGAACCGTTGTCCACGGTCTAGTAGAAGCACACGGAGTCTCATTACACAATGCTTCTTCCTGTGTGGGCAAATGCTACGACTTGCCTCGAAATATAGAGATCATGGGATGCACACAGCTGCAGCAGTCGGTCACCATTGTCAGTGCGTTGTGCCCGGACACCAAACATACCTCCTAGCCTTCTCTGGGAACCAAAAGACGACCATAGCTAATGCCACTAAATCCTCCCGACAGTGTGATAATGTCTGAGTGTTTAGTATTTTCAGAATCTCAAGAGCAGGGCGTCATATAACTCATCGCTTAGTAGTATCATCCGAAGAAGCTGTCTGGTGCTGGAGCGGACGCCGATATAACATGAACAACACAGGCGGGTCTTTGTCGATTTATGCGTCGAACAAACTTTTACCGATTATTGAGTCTTGACAGCGGATATCTCTCTCTTTTCCTCCTCCTCTGAGTTTAGCCTATATCCTTGACCATCAACACCACGCCCACCAAGAACCCCAGCTCTACATACCCTGATCTCATGATCCCCCAATAACACATACATCACCCAAAATACCCAATCCTATCGAGGTAACAAATCCGTTGTAGATTCGTGCTTCTGAGAGAGATGTGCGCTGTCAGACTCAATACATCGGTAAAAGTCTGTCGACGCAAATCAGAAAGACGTTGTGTGTTCATTATATCGGCGTACGCTCCAACAGACAGCTGTTCGGATGATACCAAGGATGCGTTCTATGACGCCCTCGTTGACCTTCTGAAGCAAACTAAACACTCAGACATTATCACACTGGTCGGGGATTTTAGTGCTTAGCTTGGTCGTCTTTTTCCAGAGGAGAAGGCTAGGAGGTATGTTTGGTGTCCGGGCACAACGCACTGACAATGGTGACAGACTGCTGCAGCTGTGTGCATCCCATGGTCTCTATATTTCGAGCACAGCATTCCAACACAGGAAGAAGCACTGTGTTACATGGAGACCTCCGTGTGCTTCTCAGCCGTGGACGCAGTTGGATCATATAGCAGTCAGTTACAGGTGGCGCCACTCTGTTAAGGACTGTCGTGCCTTTTGGAGCAACCACCTGGACTCGGACCATGCTGTTGTGCGTGCCCGTTTTTTTTGTTTTTATCATTTACCCGGAGGATACACGCTCGTAAATGCAAAGTACCAAATTGGTATTCGAGCGATGAGGGTGTAAAGAATGCTTACCAGAAGGCGTTGGTGAACAAGTTGCCCAGTTCGAGTCAGGTGAAAGATCCTAACGAACACTGGGAACAAATCGCTGCAGCTATGAAATCATGCTGTGAAGAGGTATGTTCCGAAGGAGCTGTTCAGTTGCGACAGGAATGCGTCGAAGAAAACTCGATGAACAGACGTTCCCCACCGCTGTATGATGACGAGTCTATCTCGAAGTTACATAATCTCCTAAGGAGTGACCTAAGCGATGAGACAATTCTCGAACTCTGTCTCCCAACCATGCCCGCCGAGTCTGCACACCATATGATGAGACCTCGGCAGACTTTACATCCTGATAAGACTTTCGCAATAATGACGTGGACTACTTGGTCGAACAGCGCCAAAGAGATGAAAGGCTCTATATTCATGAAGGTTGTTCCTGATGTTGTGGTGTAAGTGAGACCATATGTGAAAAAGATGGTTCACTTATCACCAATCAATCGCGTCGACTTGACAGGTGGGCTGAACATTTTGAAGAACAGTTCAGCTGGCCTCAACCAGACCATGTGGACGACGGGACCCGAATGGTCAGTTATTGCGTTCCAGACGGCCCTCCGTCGGAAGCAGAAGTGGTCCTAGAGCTCAGGTTATTGAAGCGTAATAAGGCTCCTGGACCAGACCTCTCTCTCCTTCTCTTTCAAGGATGGCGGAGAGAGGTTGATATCAGAACTGACTAAACTCCTCCAGACGATTTGGGAGACTGAAGAGGTACCTCGCGATTGGTGCTTGTCAACACTGATCCCCGTTTTCAAAAAGGGGGCCCGAATACTATGTGACAACAACAGAGACATCACTTTGGTATCTGTTGCTTCCAAGTTACTCACTGGTCTCATTTTACGTCGGCTCACTAAACCCAGAGAAAGTCAGATACGTGAAGAACAGGCAGGATTCCGATCCGGTCGAGGGTGCGTTGACCACATTTTTACCTTGCGACGGATCTTGGAACATCGGCACTCTTATAGGCAGCCGACGGTCTTGGTCTTTTTGGACCTGAAAGCTGCTTTCGATTCAGTTGCTCGTAACGTTCTCTGGAACTGTCTTCTTCGCAAGGGAGTACCAGGGAAATACGTGAATCTGTTGAGATCACTGTATGCTCACTCTGCAAGCAGGGTGGGGTTTATGGACAGCTGTCTCGGGCATTCATCACTTCTAGTGGTGTTCGTCAAGGGTGTCCGATTTCCCCCTTCCTGTTCAATTTTGTCATGGACGACATTCTGGAGGGTGCGCTTGAGGAGTCCAGTGAACTTGGTGTTGAGCTTCTTCCTGGCGCTCGGTTGACCGATCTGGAGTATGCGGACGACATTGTCTTACTTAGCCCCTCTGCCGAAGACATGCAGACCATGCTGAACAAGGTGAGTGACCGGGCTGGTTTGTATGGAATGCGCTTCGCACCTTCAAAGTGCAAAGTGTTACTTCAAGACTGGGGCATTTCCACTCCTACTTTTTTATTGCAGGTAATCCGCTTGAGACTGTGGACAGTTTCACCTACTTGGGTAGCACTATCTCGTCAGCTTGTAATATTGCTGATGAGATATCAGCGAGGATAGCAAAGGCACGAGTTGCCTTTGCCAACCTGCGTCATCTGTGGCGTCGAAAAGACGTTCGATTGTCGCTGAAAGGAAGAGTATATAATGCTTGTGTGCGTTCTGTTTTGCTCTATGGTTCGGAAACGTGGCCTGTTCGCAAGGAAGATATCAACAAGCTTGCTGTATTTGACCATCGTTGTCTCCGCCAGTTAGCCCACATTAAGTGGACTGATCGCGTGAGCAATGCGGCAGTTCGCCGGCGCGTATTCCGGAACGCTCGGGATGCGCGATCGATCGGTCAACTACTCACGTTGCACAGCCTGCGATGGTTAGGTCACGTACTCCGCATGCCAGCTGAGCGTTTACCGTACCGGGCATTATATACTGAGACCACCAACAGTTGGGTGAAACCACGTGGTGGTCAAGCGACAACGTGGTCACGAAATATGAAACCCTGACTGCTCCACTGAGTAAAGTGGGTAGGTGTCGCCTGCCTGGATGGGGTCCTCGTGATCACTCAAACCGCTGGTTAGAGACGCTATCCGAGATGGCGGCGTGTCGCAGTCAATGGCGTACCTGCATCCATACCATTTCTAGTTCTTGCTTAGACTTCTATTAATTTTCAACCTTCTTAGTAACGTTTTCTTCTAGGATATTCCACGTCACTGTTGAGGGTGAGGTGCTCATGGCTGATATGATGATGATGATGATGATGATGATGATGATGATGATGATGATGATGATGATGATGATGATGATGATGATGATGATGATGATGATGATGATGATGATGATGATGATGATGATGATGATGATGATGATGATGATGATGATGATGATGATGATGATGATGATGATGATGATGATGATGATGATGATGATGATGATGAGATAATGCTTTTCGTCTGGCTGCTCCCCTTTGGCCTGTCTGACAGGGTTGAACCTGGAAGGACCGGAGTCCTAGTCAGCATAGCCCGCCGGATCGAAACAGCACACAAGCCCGACCACCTCGTCAAGGTAGCAGTATAGGTCGGGATCCACTAGACTACGGGGTCAAGGTCACCTGGGTTGCAGGGAGGTATGTGAATGGTCACCTTAGCCGTTGCCCTTCCTTTCGCGCGCAGGCTGAAATTGACCAGCCAGTTTGATCCTAACAGCTGTCCATCACTTCGCTGATGATCACTGAGACCAACTGTTTGCAGAGACCCTTTCGCAACATCTTCTGAGGTTGTGGTAGACGCTTGCTGGCAGACCAACCAAAAAATGACTGATCGATTTCAGCCCGTGAGCGAAATGAAGTACAATAGCTAGAGAAACTACGGACCAACCCATTTGCGGTGGATTACGGATTCAAGGGTGTGCATCAGTGGCCATCATAGTACTGTTTAATTATTTTTGACTTTTCTCTCATGCAACTTCGAAAACGTTCACTTGTTCACCTACTTCGGTAGCTGTTCTTGACGCTTCAGTTACTCTCTATCAACCCCGTAACAAGCATTTACGTGTACAAAATAAATCATCAGAAGATGATTGTTCATACACCCGTGCAAATATCCACTCCATTTGGGTTGGAACCTTCGCTTGAATGCTACCGATTAATGGACGACGAACAAAATAGAAGGTCGCTCTAAAGCCATCTTTAATATAGCGTGTTGAACAGTCTATCGTTACAAATCAATAAGTCCAGTCCTAATGAATGTACTCTTCATAACTTCTATATGTCCCCACTTGAAACTCGGAATACCAGCCAACAATATGATTGCAACCAAAGTGACGATGGCCCAAAGGAACTAAATATTGTCCTTGTTACACCGTACACAACCAGTGATCAGTGTTCATTGACCTGTTTCCGTTCAGTTGACAGAAACAAATATATCCAACTTGTTCACCGATGACGCTCTCTAAACGTCATTAGGTTGTTAGTCAGCGTCTTAGGTAGTTTTGTCGGCAGGGGTCTCATATTAGGATATGTGGACGATTATCTGGTGTTTGGTTAGGCAGGTAATCAAACTGAACACAACGCCGTTCCATTGCCATGTCAGCTGGGATTATGGGCCGACGAAATGACTGCCACGTGCACCATCATGTCTCCTCTTTAGTTTAGTTTCCGAATCATACCGAGTCAACCATACAACATCCACCTCTGTTCCGGGTCGGTCATCGTATCTTGAAGCTACTTATTAGGAACATTATTGTTGTTGGATGTAGAAGTTATATTCAATACCACTTCAACGATCACCATCAAGCCTAACCCGAACTTTGTCTCGACGAGAAGTGATTCACTCTCCTGTTAAGGTCCCACTACTAAACCGATCATCCTACAATGAAGTCAAACCAATTTTGGTGTGCAAGGTTGCTCAAGCAAAGCAGATTTAACGTTGCCCTAATCCTCACTGCGTGTGACCTCTTGACCTTTACAAAACCACAAGACTGAAGGTTGTATCCTCGCTTTTGTTGTCCTACTTACGGTTTGTAGGATGGGCCGTTGTTACTCAGTTTGGCAGAACAGATCTTCAATTGTTGTTGACACGTTGTCGGTCGAATCAACTCAGAAGATGGTATGTGCAGCAACAGCAGATGTTTCGGTGTGCAGCTGTTAACTAAAGCTGAGGATCCTTTATCCGAACATTTAATTGTGCAGTTTTAATTATTCGGGATTTTATTAGCAGTCTCTATTACACATGCTTCCTCTGCACGACACCAAGACAGGTGCGTACATAAGTTAGTTTGGTCAGTGAAAGAAGTGAAATTGGCATTTTAGATCTGTGTTTTGAGCGTTCTTTTCTTCTACCTACTTCATCCTTCATACTGTATCACTTCAATCGTTAAACGACGTACCGGCTTACTGTCTACAAGTTGCTCCAGATAACACGTGACCTGTTATCCTGACCCCTTAAAACGGCGCAGTCAAACTTGACAGTCGATGTCCTCAGGTGACCTAACATCCGTTTAAAAACTTTACATTAAATTAATCTGTCTGTGCATCCTGGCTAGCTTTTCTAGGTTATTGGGGCACTCAGCAAGTTGTCCATTGATTGACTGCCTTTGTTTTGAACTAAAACGGCCTTAATTGTATACGAATGCGATGGAAAGTGTCGTCTCTGATTGGTCTGGTTTGTTAGAAGACAAATTACCATACCAATCGATTCCTCACCAGTCGTAAATGCGTGAAAAAAACAACAATATCAGGATAAACGTGCAAGTCGATCTGAATCGTGGGTTATGCTCTCAACCAAAACCACTACCAACAAAGATGGAAACTCTAGTACTTTTGTGCTCATAAGATAGGACCGACGATAGCAGGCAGATCAATAAAACTTTACGGTACTTCAAAAACTGCAATCTGTGAGCATTCATCAAAAGAGTAGGCCATGATGCGATGCTGGGTTGTGGTTCATAATTGTCCAGTGGCCAGCGCTGAGGCGGTTTGTTGTCCGTGAGAATCACTCACTGACGGATGCAGTAATGCATCCGCAGTCACATTGCTGTATGCTGATTGGCTCTGTGTTCATGTGTTCTGTCTGATACATCGACGTGAATACTTTCGCAGCCGCAGTAAAACTGATACATAGAGTGACTAGTAGAGAAAATACTTATTTGCTTATTTGGCCAGGGTTAGACGTAGCTTACTTGTTTGTTGGAATCAATCAAACTTGGATGCAATACAAGAGCACTTCAGTTTGATGCAGATCCCCTTGTGTCTTAGCGTCAAATTGCTTTTGTGGTTTGATGTGACTGGCTGTCTCGAATAATCGCAAAATTACAGTATTTGGTGGAGTTCGTTGGCTTCATTTTCAGAAAAAAGATCATCGGAAAAGGTTGTCATAAAGAACAAAAAGCAACAGCACTTTCACCACCGGTAACCGATGCCATGAATACATTTTTGCTGCTCTGTAAACGGCACGGTTTGATTGCTGTTTACAGACGACACAAGAAACGTGTACAGATCCTGTATTGTTTTGCACACTTTGGTTAGGCAAGTTTACTATTCGTAAGATCCATCTGAATAGCGTCTAATTAACACATTCATTACTGATCATTACTCACAAGCGAAAGTGGTTGAGCGTTCACATATGATAATTCGGTCGTGCCTAATGTGAGGTCAATGGCGCAGTGGTAAACACGGTTGCCTCATGAAAGCAGGCCGGAGTTCTAGTCCCGGCAGTGGCAAGGATATGCACTACTGACGAGCTCTAATGAGAGCGAAACTCGAGTCTAGTGCTTCTTTTCGAAAGGGGCCGACTGGAAAGTCTATGGGAATGCGACAGCTGCGATCAATTGTGGGTGATGTTCAACTTGAAAAAAACATATTGATTCAACGAAGTGGAGACAGTTGCAACCAACGTAAAGAGGCTTGCTGTTGAGTGGTAGGGGACTTTGGTTTATACAAACTGAACGTCACTCACAACTGATCACAGCTGTCGCATTCCAGTAGACTTTTCAGTCAGCCCATTGTGAAAAGAGGTTTAACAAACATTTATAGTCTTAGCCACTCAAACGGCGTGTCACCAATGTTACTGATGGGTGATTTGGTTCGACTTGGGTCGGAGTGTGTGTGAGAATGCAGACTAGTGGTATGACTTTTGGTCATAGAAAGTACAGGGTTTGTGAACAGAAACTCGGATTGCGTAATCGAGTTGCGATCGATTCAGCGGTGGCCAACCTCCGTAGTGTGACCAGGTTGGGTTAGCTGACTGGAACTCGGAAGACTACTGAAAATCTAAGTGGGGTTAACTTGTTTTGACTTTGCTGAGTTTATATACATGTTATGGCCTGAGGATTACTCACAAAGGGTCACAGTCTTCACATTTCCATAG
>LOND01000508.1:57416-88036 GCA_014220965.1 Paragonimus kellicotti | reverse complement strand
TCTGACATGTAAGGAACTTGACTGTGCACACCCAATGGTGAGGTCAGAATGATAATTTTGTAAGGTTATCAAAACTTCGAGTATTCACATCAGCTGCAACACACAACACAAGACTTAAACAGACAGAAACAGAGCCACATTGAAAGTGAGACAAGTAATCGCACTAATTTGTCATTGGTTGAAATCACGACAGACGAAGTGTCAAAGTTATAATGGCGAAAAATGAATGAACTAGAATAAACCTTGATATGAAATAATGAGTGAAGTCAAGGCCTGGATTCACCAAATATGAACAGTGTGCATGAAACGTCCAATGGTATTGGGGAAGTATTCGGAGTGTCCAAGCGTAGTTGATGGTGCAAAGCACAGAAGGGCTGAAATATAATCCAACAATGGAATGTTTTACCTGGCTGCCAATCACCGGCGTTGTAGGAAGAACTGACACGTACCCTTAGCAGAGTTTATTCGAAAGTGTTGTGTCACTATGTTTTATCAAGTCAAAAAAATGTACGATATAGTCTGATGCAACAGTTATGCAAGATTAGCAGAATGAGGTATCAAACAGTGAAAACACCACAAGGTCAATAACCAATGTACTTACAGACCGGGTCTGTAACTCATATTCGATCAGTGCACACAATCATAAGCATAGCACTTCTGTGCGATGGTAAGTTGCACACAGAACTAACAGAATATCATATAAACGAAAAAATAAACATGGACGAGGAAGATAAGTGATCGTTCGACGAGATTACTCTCGACGTTTAGTCCGACCAGCACGATGATCTCATCATAGGACATAAGGCAAGACCACCCGACTGCGATGGCAGGTGTATGTGTGGACTGTATGATAAATGCTTGATCGACTGCCTCCATGAACGGAGTCTCCAGACATGATGACACAAGATGAAGCCCGACTTATCTGGCCGGAAAATTCGGCTCCGGATAGAGTGCCCAATTTTTCTTGCCATTTTATTTTGTTCCTATAGGAACGGTTCCCCAGATATAATCCCCTTGTCACGTACTGTCACAGTGTGAATAAGGAAACGAAAGTGTTATCAAGCGCGTGCACAAAATGATCGGAAACAGAGGGATTCTTGTACAAAATCGCGGACATTTTCAACCTCCCTCAGCACAGCTTGCGTGGGCGTTGCGAACTGCGATCGCGTTTGTTCGCTGAGGAATTCTGTGAACTTGTGCAGAACTGAGCACGGCGGTCTAAACGAGTGTTGAAAACAATCATGGAGATGGATCATTTACTCCTTCTAAATCTGTCTTATGTACCGTCTAACCTTTTAGCTTCGTATGTAGTTTCTATTCGCACTTGATCAGTGTCGGTCAACCATTGGAAATTACGATATCTAACCTGTTAGCCAACCGTGTTTGTATCATCACAAATGTCCATTTCTAATGGACTCGGAATTTCGAGCCAAAAGGAACGCAGTTGACGTTAGACGAACAAATAAGCGCACGAAACGAAGAGAATCAACTACTTAGTAACTTCAGTGCTCAAACTGGATGAATATCCTCAGAGCCTGCTTACCTACAGCGTGACCCTCACTAGTAAATAAATTTTAACGGAAGGTACTAAATCTTATCAATGGCGTAGACGCCTAATCCGACTCGTCTCGGGCCTATTAATGAACGATGCGTGGCCTGGTTAACTATTCAAATGAGGATATTCGTGGTCAGAATTGCACCGAACAAAATTTGTAATTATCAGGCGTATAGGTTAAATTCGCTGGGGATAACGAAGAGACTATCTCTGCAGTGTTAGATGGGCGATGAAGAAAAGTTACACCGCAAAACCCCAGTGCTTTTCCACGGTATTATTCGTGTGTTGTAGTCTTGTAGGCATGACCGGCGGAAAATTAAAATTAGGCATGTTCATCCAGAACGAACAGATCAATGCAGCTCGATTCGTTTGGTTAATGTATAAGCGGGACAGTATCGAACCGGACATGAAGGAGCGACGTTAACTTATGCCTACAACGCGTATCACCGAAGACCGGATCGCTAACCTGGCACAGTTGTGGATATTCCGACCCAGTGCCAACACTCATTTGATTTAATATCCAAGTAGCGAAGAGAAGTTACGCAGTCAGAACGTATTTTGTGCGAATCAGACATAGTAAATGTAATCTGTAACCTCTGAGAATTGGGAACGGAGAGAAAGATAACACTGTAGTGAAAATAAGTCTTTTAACTAGGCTAACATTAGTTGCGCACAACGCGAAGGCGGATGAAGAACGGATATTCGATAATTTCCCGATTTTTTTACACAACGATAAACAAAAGTTTGGGACACCATTCTCGAACATGTCTCAATAATGTTCTTCTCACAAACGGAGAAGGCATATCGCAAAGGCTGCCAGCCTAGTGGAGGAAATCACATTCTGCGTGTACTTGTTGTTCGCTAGAGCGACGAGGCGGAGCCCGTACACTAGTTCTGCTAATCAACATGTCAATGTCCGACTGTGTGACATACAGCGGTGCTTATTACTCCATGCAATCGTTGGTGATGTCAACTCCCATACATGAGGTCAGATAAGCGCCGTAATGAGCCAACAATAAGGGACGTTCTATTGGAAGAGCATCGTAAACAAATCTGAAACAGGCCCCATTCTAATCATTATTAAGCCAACGATAGTCGATCTTTGCCTACAACCGATTAATTTTTGCCCGTCATCGCAACCTTCGGCCGTTATCAATCATGTGCAAATTGTTGACAAGGTAAGCAAATACACGAACTGTCAATTCACAAGGAACACTTAACTAGGTTGCTCACAGAAGCAATCCACTTGATGTGGGCTGGTTAATGGAGATAAACACAGACAAACACAAAGAACCTGTATATACCACCGTCGCAAACAGATCGATCAATCCAGGCAGAATGACACAGATATCACAATCCTTTTTTAATCATCGTCCGGCGTCGTTTCGATATCACTAGTGATAAACCCTGGCTAGGGTAGCACTCATTCTGACAAGGTCACATGCTGACGAGATATCACATAAACAGTTAAAACGGCCCACATTACCGTATAAACTACCAGCAACACCATGATCTTAAAGTAATATCTTACACTCCGAAGGCACGATGATCATATCATTCAAACCGTCTCAGTCGTTTAACATATTCAGCATGTTCCCTGCACGGGGTCCAAACCAAACATTGCCATCCATGTACATCCTGCCGATCGGTTTAAAACCGTAAAGAAACCTACATCGAGATCACTGTATTCATCAAGTGTGGCAAAATATGCATGTCATTACCAGCCAATATCCTGACACCCCTGAGATAGTGTACGATCACCGTGATACGAGTCCAAATTTGAATTTATTAGGTTAGGTCTAACGTATCCCAATAATCCCTGGACTGTCCCATCGTACGACTGAAATATAAAAGTGAATCACACCTGGCATATCGATATCCGTGTGTCATCGTTTCACTGTCTGGTTGTCAACATCCTGAACATCAGCGCTAACTATGAAAATTGGGTCGTATGATGTGGAACATGGGAACTATTAAGAAGCTCTAGAGAGGGGTTTGCGACTGTCCCATTTGAGGGGATTGTGGGAGTGTATTCGGCTAATGAGGCGAATCCAAATGTCGCCTTGTACAACAATGCTACAGGAGACACCATCGTGTCCGCGCAGAGTATCAATCGGTGTTCAGTCCTAACCGTTGTTGTGATAGTTAAATGTCAACATAATCCACTCTGGGAGGAGAGTTGATTGAACTGCACCCCCATGGCTTCATTTCACGCTGTGTTGTAAAACAAATCGGATTGGTGTGCATCCCGTTGTGTCAATATCCTCTTTAGAAACACGGTGAGATGCCACTTGGAGCCTAGAGGTGAGATAAACTCTGTAGAAAAAAAGAAAATCAAAGCTATCCAAGATTATCCTCTCTTGTGTTAACCTCAAAAGGACGTATCAACGAAGCGTACTGTCTACCCATTAAACCAGGAGTGATACGGAGGAGACCGGATGTGGTTGATATTATTGTACTGACAGAAATAGTTAGAGGCAGTCCCGGGAGCTGTGCACTTTGACAAAACCGGATCAGATCTCTCATCTCCCTCTTTCATTTCTGCGGGAGTTCCTCAAGGGTCAGTGCTAGGTCCTCTGTTATTTCTGATCTACATCAATGACCTTCCGGAGAATATTTTCCAGCAACGCCCTCCTATACGCCGATGACCTAAAAATTTGGAATGCCACTGATCCCAGTGCATTACAGATTGATCTTGACGCGATTAAGCGCTGGTCGGACGATTGGAGTCTCCCACTAAATGACAATAAATGCGCACACATGTCACTCGGTGGAGACTCTGGCAATGCCTTCGTGATTCATAGTGCATTCGGCACAGTAGATATCATGAAAATCGATCTGAAGAAAGATCTGGGCATCTGGTTGTCGTCTAACTTATCTTTCGCGTATCACCATGAGATGGCGGCAAAAAAGGGATTTGCCGCTCTTAGGATGATCAAGCGCACTTTCCCCGCATAGACAAGAGTGCGTTTCAGACGCTCTACGGAGTTTATATAAGACCGCTCCTCGAGTATGCCAATCAGGTCGTGTATACCGGCCTGAAGAAAGACATATTAGCTGTTGAGCGTGTCCAGCGCGCGGCTACCAAACTAGTCACGGGCTTGAGAAATGTCGCGTACGAGTCTCGACTTGAAATTCTTGATCTATATCCACTTGAATATCGACGACTCCGCGGTGATTTAATTCTCACACACTTCTTTAGAGTAGGTCTCGTTGAACAGTTCTTTATGATAGCGAATGATGACGGCCGGCGAGGACACAACAGGAAGCTTTTCAAGCTTCGTCCTCGGACCTTCCTTAGGCAGCAGTTCTTTTCTTACAGGGTTATTAACCTTTGGAACAGTCTTCCGTCTGAGGTCGTTAGCAGCACTTCCAGAGATCGCTTTAAAGCATTGCTTGATTCTCATTTACGAAAAAATCCATTATTCATGTAACCTTACTCTGTTCTTGGTATTTACTGTAATCCCCAAGAGCGGTGCTACACCCTGTTTTCAATGATTGCATTTCAGATCAACAGAAGCCCGCTTGACACTGAACAAGAAAAACCGACTGGATCCGGGTACTTTGGGCCCCTGCCTCGAACCCGTGTATCAATCGCTGGAAATCGACCAACGTCTCAAAAATGCCGATACAGTCGGCAGATAGCAGACCAGAGTCGGCCGTACATCGGCTGACCGGAAAGCAGCGGATTCGCCATCACCTGGGGAGTCTGCGCACAATTCGGGCAAAAACGTGCCAGATATTCCAATTCCCTGTGCGTGGTGGGTTGGTAAACTTCGCCTGCAGTCGATCCTTCCATCCGATTGATCGCGGGTACTCCTTGTGAAACTGACGAACAACATTTGCAAACAATTCAGTGAATTTCATCACCCACTCACTGGACAAAACACAGAGATTACTAATTGGTAACGAGTTGGGACATCAGCAGAAGTGGACGCAGTTAGTTTTGAAAGTATCTAGCTGATCACCGCGCGGGGAAGATGTGGTTGACCTGATGAAGTAGCCCATTGTTTATATTGGTCACAGTTTTAGTGCGTACGTGCACTAAATTAACGCCTTCCCAGGTATACTCAATAATACCAGACGCGAAATAAAAACAATAATTGCGGGAGACCCAAAGTATATTATACGATAATTACAATAGGTCTCGATCAGTGCTAAACGACACCGATACGCGGAGATAGCTAGGGAGGTTGAGGATCCGACCGTCGAGCGCGCGATCAAGCCGGAAAAGTGTGTGAGGCGCCATTGGCGCGCATAGGCCGACAAGCATGCAAACAAACAAACGCGATCGCATGCAACAAGCAGACGGCAGGCAAAGATCCTATGTACAATGTGAACTATGATTTTGGGAAGAATTTTACACATCGTACAGCAGGCAGACCGGGGTTATCTCCAGGTCACTATGTAATGCGCAAATGGCGCCACATAGCACTTCCGGCTTGATCGCATCCTCGATGGTCGGATTCTGAGCCATCCGAACTCTTTCCACGTATCGGAGTCATTTAGCGCTGGTCGAAACCTACTGTAATAATCGTAAAACGCATGTTCGATCTCTCAACTGTTTGTATTTCAACCTCGCATCTGATATCTGTTGCATGTGTCTAGGAAGCGTTAAGTTAGTGCATGGTCGCACTAGAACTGGTGAGCCTACACATTTTGTAATTTTTCGTAGGTGCATTTTTTTTATTGACCGTATTCACCTATTTATTTAATTTTAATCTTTGTTACTGTCGGCATTATGCAGGAACAGATTTTTAGTTCGCCAGACGTTTCCGTCAGTGCACTTTCCTGTTCCGATCACGCCGTTTAGGGAGAATACCATCGCAGCTGGAAATTAATTTTGCGTTACGAGATGTAACCACGGTACTAAAGAAGCTCCATAACGTGGTTTCTACTCTACCGCCTCATGTCACAGACGAGGTGGACGGCATTTTGGGGCCGTCGAACTCAATTAAGTCAAAGGAGCAGCTCAAACCGACCTTCATTAACCACACTGGCCTTTCTGACCATCAACGCTTCGCCAGGCTGCTAAGCACGGCCGCGTTAGGCGACCAGAAGCCTTTACAGCTTTAACGTCACTTGCGGGTTTAACATGACTCGAGGAGTATGTTATGAAAGAAATGTGGATCAAACGACTGCCTAGGGATACGCAAAATATTCTTAGTGCCAACCCTCAGGCGACTCTGTCGCAGTGGGCCGACACCGCCGATAAAATCTGGAAGACACGAGAAACAGATCTCCCAAGTATCCGCACAGCGCTGGAGACACTAGCACACCTGAGCGACCGTGTGAACGAACTCACTTGTCGGATCCAGGCGCTTACCACCCGACGCTCGCACTACTGCAGGTCGGGTTCGTCTCCCGGGCTGGGAGACCTCGCGACTCACAGAGTCGGTGGCTTGAGACGTTAGGTGAGATGGCGGCTAATCGAGCTCAGTGGCGTGAATGTTGTCGTTTGTCCGAGTTGTCTGTGAAGTGAGTGCACTTAATGACGCGGGGCAGTGAAAGCCGTAAGAAGCTCTTGCTGATGACGCCTTACTTTCATTCATAGCTCGGTTGTTTGTTTGTAAGGTGTAGACGCCTCGATGCTGAACGTTTGAATATAGAGGACGCTATTTCTAGTAGTTAGGTTTCTTCCTCTCTCATTCCTTCCTTTCTTCCTATACAGAGTTTGTTTTTTCTTCGTGGTTGTGTGGCAGTTGAGCATCAGTGTGAACCACTGATGTATTGCTGTCTATGATGATGAACGTTTGCGCTCGCATTCCTCCTCCCGTAAGTCTAACAGAAGAGCGTCCCAACCTAGTTCCAAGGAACGACGTGTGCCTATGGAGAGTGTCAACTCCGACCACTGCTGGTTCTACCGGCAGTTTGGCAGCCGTGCCCACTTCTACCGCAGTCCTTACTCCTCAAAAAAGGATCAGAGAAACTAGATAACCAGCACGTCGCGGGCACCAATATTGCTGGCCCCCGAGGTTGTCTATTTCAATTTGCGACCGCGAATCCGGAGTTCGCTATCCGATTGATACTGGTACAGTGATCAGCGTCCTTCCACCGGAGTCTCGCGAATGATTCACACAGAGGCAGTTAACCTTACGTGGAACAGACGATACGTTTATTATCGTTTACGGCCAACGTTCACGTACATTGAACTTAAGCCTTCGCCGCACTTTCCGATGGCTTTTCACTGTCGCAGACGTCCAAATGCCAATCATTGGCATCGATTTTCTCGAGCACTTCGACCTACTAGTCGACGCACGACACCGTCATCTGGTCGACCCTGAGACGAACCTGTCGGTTAGCGGGACTTTGACCAACGTTGTTCCAATTAGTGTCGTGTGCCGCCCAGCCGTCACGAATACTTGCGCCTCTCTCGTCGAACAGTTTCTCATCGTAACCGACCAATCATGCCATCGCCAATTGACTGACCAGTGACCTAGTTTCTCTGTAATAAGTCTGATCGATATCTCGATCTAACTCTATTAACTCCTTATATAATTGTACCGGCCTGAAGATGAATTATCGAAAACATATGTTCGCCTATATGTCTTTATTCTCAGTTTTGAATTGGCCGACCTCGCTACTGCCAGTAACTGGCGCAACGCAAGCACCACATCGTCACAACTGGTCCGCCGGTGTTTGCCAAAGCCCGTCGTTTAGCACCGGATAAACTGAAAACAACGTGCGCCCAGTTCGAGTACATGCTCGAGTTTGATATCATCCGTCCGCTGGATAGACCCTGGATCTCGTCCCTTCATATGGTGCAAAAAAAGTCATCACCATCATCATAGACAGCAATAAATCAGTGGTTCACACTGATGCACAACTACCACACAACCATGAAGAAAGCGAATCTTGAATAGGAAGAGAGTAAAAGAAAGGACCTAACTACTAAGAAATGGCGTCGTCTATATTCAAACGTTCAGCATCAAGGTGTCTACACCTTACAAACAAACAACCGAGCTATGAATGAAAGTAAGGCGTCATCAGCAAGAGCTTTCTTACGGCTTTCACTGCCACACGTCATTAAGTGCACTCACTTCACAGGTAACTCGGCCGACAAAGTTAGGAGACTGGCATCCATGTGAAGGAGCGCGCGCTCAACAACGCCACGGCATCCCATCCCGCATATTCAGGACAGTACGACTAGTGTCAAGAGCGCCCGTCTGTTCTTGAAGCTCGATGTGGTTCGCGCTTATCACCAGATCCCAGTTGCCGCCGACGATATCGCCAAAACAGCGGATGATTACACTATTCGGCTTGTTCGAATTTCTGCGCATGTCGTTTGGTCTCCGGAACGCAGCTCAAACATTTCAGCGGTTTATCAAGGACGTTACAGTGGGTTTAGATATCGTCTATGCCTATCTCGACGACCTTCTGGAGGCAAGCTCCTCTGAAGAGCACCAGAACCATCTACAATTACTCTTCGAATGACTTGCAGCGTACGACGTCACTGGTAATGTGAATAAATGAGCCTTCAACCAACCAGCGGTTGAGTTCTTCGAGCATCATGTCGATCAGCACGGCATTCGGCTGCTGACCGACAGGGTACAAGCGATTCGCGATTTTCCCCGCCCTACAACACTCGCTGCCGTCCGTCGTTTATAACGGCAAGGTCAACTGTTACTGTCGCGCAGCTTATGTAGTCCTTGACCAACTTACTTCGTGGCCGTATCAACGGCAACGTTGAGTTATCGGAAACAACTTTCGATCCCCCTGAACACAAGAAAAATGCGCTGGCGGCTGCAGTGATGCTGCACCACTTCGACGCAAACGCCACCACCAGTATAGCCGTAGACGCATCCGACACAGCTGTTGGTGCCGTACTCCAACAGTTCGTCGATGGACTGAAGACCGCTTTCATTTTTCTCCGGATGCTTATTACCTTCAAAAACTGGGTTACAGCACGTTCGGTCAGAAGTTACTAGGTATCTACTCGGCCGTTCGTCGATATTGTAGGTTCTCCGTCACCTTCCGATGGCATGACCTATACATTGGCGATGGTAAATCGCCTCACGCGATGGCCGGCGACCGTGCCTACACCCGAGGTCCGCCCGGAGACCGTAATCCGAGCATTCGTTAGACGTTGGATAGCATCCCACGGTTGCCCGGCTACGATTAAAACTGACCTCATTCCTCCATTTCGAAAGTGGCTGCTTTGCGAAAATATTGAATGCGCTTGGATGCCATCATACGCACACCACTACGTACCATCTAGATGCAAACGGTATGGTGGAATACGTTCATCAACAACTACAAACAGCCCTCGTCACCACCAATGTAATCCGTTGGATAGAAACCCTGTCAAAGGTTTTACTCGACATGCACGCGGCCTCTCAAGGCCGACCTCCACGTTTCCAGTGCCGAACCTCTTTACGGTCAACCGTTGCGTCTTCCATGGTGTTAACTTCTCGTCCACTGCAGACGCGCTTTGATATGCTTCCTACGCCAGGCAGCTCGCGTCGCACATGCACCGCCTTCAGGTAAAGGATACACGAGAACAAAGTAGCGGCGTATTTGTTCTCAAACACCTCCACGACTGCACACATGTTTGTTCGCGTGGATGGTTCAAGACGCCTACTCGAGCGACCTTACGAAGGTTCATTCAAGGTACATCAAAGTAAGGACTGTTCCTATGAACGCGGGCGCCAAGGTATTCGAGACACGATTAGCATTGACCATTTGAAGTCTGCTTATTTCGAGAGGATTGAGGAAGACTCTAATGCTCCTACGCATTCCGTGACTAGGCCGGTAACCGTATCAGAACAGCACCAATGTCAGCGGAAGCCACCGCTTCGCCGACAACGTTAGCACCCACCCTGAAGCGTTCTGGCCGTAGAATGCACTGGCCTAAAAGTCTCCTAGAGGACTAACATGTGTTACAGCTCATTCTGTCTCAGCACCAAAAAACAAAAATCGCAAACCTCCTGACAATTCCAAAAAATGCATTTTGATTCACGTCCTCGTATTTCGCGTTTTGCTAGGTGGGTTCGTCGTTTAGCTACGTGCCCAAACTCATTCGCTTAATTCGTAATTCGTCTCATGCGCTTCATAGATACCGAACCCGATCGAAATTCACAAGCCGAACACCGTTGTACAAACCGTGTGTTCACCCTGAGATTTCAACGCGTGAACGTTTTATTTGTCCCACTTATTATTTCGACACTTGTAACAAAGACAAGAAAAAAGAAACAGGCACCAACATAACGAATAAAAAGATAAAAGAGAACAAAAGAAAGCATACGAAAAACAAATAAAGAAAAAAAACCAATGTTTGCCAAAAGTTAATACTCCTCCACCTGCGACAACTGGGAAGTGAAGTACCAACCGCAAGCTAGTGCAGCATGAACTAGACCAGGCCAACGGTGGCAGACCACAGTTAGTCCTCACGTAGATAGAAGGGTTGCGTTGGCAGTACCCCTCGGTCTCCCTGTTGTACGTGTAAAATTCTTCCCGAAATTCCAGTTCAAAGTGTACATAGAATTGTAAGGATCTCTGCTACCGTCTGTTTGCTGCATGCGATTGCGTTTGTTTGTTTGCATGCTTGTCGGCCTATGCGCGCCAACGGCGCCACATAGCACTTCCGGCTTGATCGCATCCTCGATGGTCGGATTCTGAGCCATCCGAACTCTTTCCACGTATCGGAGTCAATTTAGCGCTGTCGAAACCTACTGTAATAATGCGAAAACACATGTATACGATCTACTCAACTGTTTGATATTATCAAAAACCTAAGAACATACTTGAATAAATCACAAGAAAACTCACACAAACTTACAAGTGTTACGACCATGCGTCTAGAAGCAGTTAAGATTAGTGCAGTTATGACGAAAATATGATTTAATAGATCATGGATTGAAATTCTATGAGGAAGACCGAACCGCCAAGCAAAGCGGCTGATGTACCTCTGGTTCGAAACACTGCAGTGATGTGCACTCCGACTGATGTAACAGCGATCCGATCGAACGGGAAAGTGCACCAAATTGTCCGATGATTGTGGTCAAAGTAAGGCAAAGGTCTAGGGAAGAGCTCAAGAACATGGCGTCCCATTCATGCCGCCGATCGGCTGTGAAAACCTGGGATACTTTCTCAATTGGAATTGGAAACAGCCACCCAAGAATAGGAATATGTTTCACAGCGACAGTGATTACAAGTGACATCCAAAAATCAAAAGCGGAACGTCTTGAAGGACAGTCTCCTTCCAAATTTGACCAGCTCTGCTCAACTGGTGACAAGGAACGTGCAACGCATGATGGTGAGGAAGCACAAATAGTACAAAGGCACCGACTCCGCAGTCTAATGTGGCCAAGATCTCAAGGTCCAGATCATAATGAGCCGGTTGGTTTCGGAGCACGGCGCTGACTTCAGGACCGGTTGGTCCAAAGAAGTGCAAGCATTTCTAGCGCTCAGCCTTACCCATAGGTACTATGATTGGCGGCAGTCGTTCATAATGAGGACGATGTACGAATGGTTGAATAATAAATAAGTATAAATGCGTGGGGGGAAAAAACAGGAAAAAACAACTGGAATTCACAGTCAACACTATTATGGAAAAAGGCTCGACCTTGGTTGCGACACACGACAATGAATACGTCCCAAACCACCGAAGAAGACGGTCGCAAACTTCTAACCTGACAGATTACACCTTCCAACAACGAGGTGACCAATGCGTTCATAGCCCTTGATTCCGGCATCGCTTGGTAACTCTGAGGTGTCTTCCAATCTTCAGCAGTTGCACTGGGCAGTGCGCGGTGAGGCAGATGGCTCGTCGGCACACAGAGTGTCAATCAACCAGCGAATGCCCTACTTTTACCACCCCAGTAACCTAGTACGACCGTGCATATCTAATAAATTCACACAGCAGGATGATCACATCGGTCACAAAACCAGCCCCTTGATTCAGCCCAACTGGCGGAGATAGCTGTGGTCGAACAACGAGGATTCGCGCGTACCTTCCGCACCAACGGTCCAGTTCTCTATTATTTCTAACCAGACTGACAGTTAGGAAGGTCCCAGCCCGAGAGACGAACTCAACCTACGACAACTAATCTCATCATCAACGACATCAATATATCAGCGACTCGCGCTGATGTTCGACCGCCAAACAACCATGAAAAAGAATGCATGCGCTGGCCAACAAAAGAGAAGGGGACCTAACCACTTACTTACCCCGCCCATGCTCAAGCACCCAACATCAAGGGTTGCAACTGAACAACCGGGCCATAAGCCAAAGTGAACCGTCACCAGCAAGACAGCTCCCATGCGGCTCGCACTAACCCGCGTCGTTAAGAGCATTCATTTCATAGACAACTCAGTCAAACGACGACCGCATTTGCGTCACTGTGCTTGGTCAGTGCACATCTCGCCTAAAGTCCCCAACCCCTTACTCTGAGTCGCGAGGGCCCCAACCCGAGAGACAGACGCTTGGTGTATGACTCCACTTCTCTACGCCAGGTCATCATTTGTCCACCTCGTATCTTACATCGGTCGGTCGCAGCATCAACAGATTGCCCAGTGTGGCAGATGACCAGCTGGCATCTTTAGCGTTTGGCCTAACCATTGTAGCGACCCTATTTGTTTATTACTATGTTAGAGCTACGATTGCCATTTGTACTCTTTTGGTTTCCAACTTTTGTATGTGCTTAAACATTTGTTTGAACGAGTATGGATACCGACAAGTACCCCGCGCACTCGAACGTACGACCCCGCTGCGTGCTCACTCTGTTACGGCTTCATCTTGTGATTCGTTTGCACTCACGTTGACCTCGCAGGTCGACAATATACTCCTTGTTCACTCGTTGCGTTATTCAAAACCGGCCGGCTTTGATTCGCTCGACTCTACACCATCTACGTATGTGTAACCCTAAAAATTGAACAGAGGAACTAGCGTAGTACTCATTGCCAAATCCCCGCATCCTAACCTTTTCGAGACATTTGTTAAGGCCACTCAATGTGTGAGAGAGACAGCAAACATCCAATACCCGAAGACAGCTCAAACATTTCTACCGTGAGCAGTCAAATTTCGGAGCCGTAAGTCAACAACCCTCACGACTGCCACAGATAAGCGACAATTAAGCTTCAAAGAGATGCCTTCGTTCTAGACCAGCAGATGTCGCCCACGTCTTGAGTTTCTATTTCATCTCATGCCGGTAGATGGCTTCATTTTATTATCAAACGGAAATCACCCCACCCCCTTACTTACGCCAGATGACTGGGAAGAACACTCGGTTTACCAGGTGATCAGCGGACACCTTTAGCACAGGGGTCTTATACCAAGGTTCAGGCATCCATAAAGACTGATCAAACGGACTCACTCAACTTTCACCGAATAACGACTTCTTAATCTGGGCGTTGCTCAGCAACTGATGCATACCAATGACCGCAGACATCGAAGGCCAAACGGATGAAGAGGATTCATGTTATTTGCCTTGAGCGACCATGTTTGCAGTGGCAGAGTAGTGCTACCCGTAGTCGCCCGATAAACACTTCTAAACGCAAAAGACACCCGTTTGCTACCAAAGATGACCCATATTAACGAAGTTCCTCAGCCCCAGGAATACGAGTCAGTTTCATGTCCCCACCTCACTTACAACTTTCGAAACTCCCTCGACCAACATTGAATCCGCGCAACGACTGCGAAAACATTGAGGGCGCAAAACTCATCCAGAAGTACCTGGTGGAGTGAAATACCCAGTGTTCTGTGCTGCCTGGAAACGATTAAGCACATACTTCGTCGGCATTTCCACCAAACAACGTCTACGCCAGCATTTTGTGAATGTCGTAAAGCAACTCCAAGAATATCCCACAAACTTCGGAGAACCAACACACTCACCATGTATGTTTGAGTCAGATAAATGAACTAGTAACACGTGCTCATTCATACGCTATCACGATGACCTCAGGGAACACTCGTACAAGCAAACCGAAGAGTACACCTTGAGCGCCATCTGATGTGACTAGTTCAACCGTCGCATAGTTTCAGGCCAGGCACCATCAGCAACGTAAGACAATTTCGGCCCCTTTGATAGGAAGTTGGAAACCTATATTGTTGAAGTTATGTTGCCACTGCACAAGAACCAGTTATAATTCCTGGCCTGTTATCCGGACACCAGGATGACCGGAGATTGACAAACTGGTACGTCGGAAAGGAAATTTGATGCCACTACGACAGCCGTGCATAACACATCCTGGAACGCGTTAATGGCTTTTCCTCCGAATTTATACATCCCACAAGTGAAAGTATGCTACCCTATACCTTGTTTCCGAGAATGCTAAAGTGGTATAAAGTGCAACTCGAACTCGCCAATTGAGCGTCCGGGAGAAGGCCGGCAATGATCGCGTTATAAAAAATATCTTTGTGACAAATAGTAGTGGTAAAACTAATAAACAAATCTACCAGTCTCAGGTGGACCAGCGGTCTAAACTGATCCGTTTCAGAATACCAACCACGGATAGCGCTTTAAGGATAGGGACCAAAAAACAGTAGGCCACCAAACATCGATTAATACAACAACCGTGTACGATAAAACAAGGTGATCGCTGAAAGGATACTGAGACAGGGAAGACCGGACCTCCGTGTAAAGCTTGGCATAGAAAACAAGCTTATCAACACACATTTATAGTAAAAATAAAAAAACAATGCAAAGCAGAGGTAATGCGCATTTAAAGTAAATGGCAATAAAACCGAGTGTACTAGGAAGAAACGAACAGGAAAAAACAGACCCATATTTTTCCAAATGTTAACGATGATGCGAGGAATGAAGATAAATCGAAAATCTGAATTTTCACTAAATTAGAAAAGTAATGCTGTTTCGTGTAAATCAAAACGGTAGAAACGACAGACTACAAAAGGTGATAGCGAAGGCACGAGTGCGACAGAACACGCAGAATTGGGCGAACACGCGCACAGACAACCTATGCGTATATATGAATAAATAACCGGTCAAATGCAATTTCCGGAGTAACTGGAGTCAGAACATGGAAGTGCATACGAGGAAAGCCAGAATCAGAGCTCGGACGGCAGAATGGAAAAACGTAGCAAACCATCCTGTTTCTTGGAATGGTCGAGGGGTACAAACAACTTCAAACTTCGCTAGAAAGATACACAACAACCACATAAGGCGAGACAGGAGAAAACTGGAAGTAACGTGAGAGCAACGGAACTCTTGCAAACCGCAGCAGACGAGTCGACTGATAAGACAAATAATCATGACGATGATGAGAATAAGAAAAAAGATAAAGGGTTGACGAATCTCGTGACGGTCAGTTTTCAGGAAATGCATGTTGAGCGCAGGTGACAAAGCTGGCACCGTCACCACCACTGCAACTCACGGTGGCACCAAAGGTAAACGAGATATGCAAGCGAAGGATGTCATGGTGCACGGGGAAACGGGGTAAAAAAAAAGATCCGCCACGGGACACAAACGGAATAAATGCAGACAATCAAAAAATGACCAGAAATAGAAAAAAAGAAAATAAGGCACCCATCATACGACATAGTGGAAACAATGGGTGTGAAGTAGCGGAATGACAATAACAGCAGAGTAATATGTGGCACTTGCCCCAAAGCCACTGGATGAACTCGTTACAAAGAAAACTAATCGATGCAGGAAAACAAAGTAAAAACTATGGGACGCTGTTGCAAAATTAAAAAACTATCTACTGAACAATACAAAGATTAGAGAAACGAAAACAAACAAGTCAATTGTGTATCAAGGTCCAGCGGCTATTTTAAAACCTCTGGATAATGAAACCAACTTTTTACGGAACAAATTATCGCAATTCGAACGATGATTAGCGCGTGCTGAGTATACGAAACGGAAAGAATTCCAGATGAACCGCAGAAGGCAATGTGGCAACGAAGGCCACTAAATCAGCGAAAAGTATCAATGTTGAAAACGCTCCACAATGAGCGACACATTGAAAAACGGCGAAAACATGTAAAACTTAGCCCGTAATCAAAATAAAAAAGAAAATAGGAGAAAACAGAGTTCAACACGGGGTTAATCTTGATTCACTGTCATTTATTCGCGCAACCCGTCATCTCCTTCAGCTTCAGATTGAGCAAGCAACTTGGAAAAGTTGACCAAATCGTGAGGATTTAAAGTACCATTATCAGAGTTTCCTTCTCGATCCATTGTCGAACTAGTGTGTAAATCGACAGAGTTAGTGGTGGTTGGAGGTCGATTCAATATAGTGCAAACTGCTCGTGTGCTCGGAGAAGACGTACCAATTTTGAGTGTTTCATCATGATCTTGAGTTAACTGTTGTCCGAACCCAACCGACTGTTTACCCATAAGATCTGAGCAGATCGATGAATGGGGGGATGTTCGGGTTATATATGGATTGGCCATCGGCGGCAGAAATGGTGCGGTAGTCATGTGGATCACTGGAACCAAATGGACTTAACTGGTTCTCCCAATAAAAAAGTTGACGTAGGGACACATTACGCCCTCCAGTTATGATGATGACGACATTCGCCGGGCGTGGAATTCGACCTTCGAGTTGCAAGCGCCCGATTATGCCGGAATAGACGACTGAGAGAGCCGCACCGCAGGCGGGTTCAACTAACATCCCGTGATCATCTAAAGTGAATAAACATAACAGAACTCGAACTGACAGTTAGAATAATGGTTAAATAAATCCGTAAGACACGTTCGTTGCATAACTAATAAGACGAATAACTATATTTCAACATTTCGTGTTTGACTGGTTAGTGTCAAATAAACAACACAGAAACTTTCAACTTAGGGCCTACAATATTTGAAGATAAAAACGAAGAACTGATCAAACAATATTAGCCAAATGAAATTCACCATAGCTTGGGATCACAGCAGTCAGAGGCTCGTAAATAACTGTTTTTAATACAATGTTTAAATCGGTTTACCGCGACAGCTCCAGTAAACTTACTTGGTATTGACCAGCTAATACAAAATGCTAGCATCTGCCAATGTTAGTCTTTTATCTGCATTGTTCAAACTATTGAAGGAATACAACTGTTTTAACTTCAGACAGTTTGCATAAAACCGTCCTGTTTTGTAGCGATGATGGTCATATCTCAGCACTTAGGTTTGTAGTAATATGAGTAGCCCATCGAGCATCCATTACGCGTAGTGTCTGCACGTTTAAAAAATGACGATAACCACCCACAACTGAACTAAACTTCTCTGAACTTTTTACTTTACATGTCCAACAAGCCCACAGTTGTCTAGGAAAAATCGAAGTAATATTAGAGAAACCAACGGACACCAAAAACCGACCAGTCCAAATGAAATGAAAGAGACAAGGTGAACACCCCAATTAACATTCCTTTTGCCAATGTTAAACTCGATAGTAACTTCGTGCATGACTACGTCAGTGAGAGTTAACTTAGGTATCAGAGCCGACAGGTGCTACAAAGTGACTTCTCGAAAAGCATCGTCTACAGAATACAAAACATCAGACGTCAGACTGGATGCACCATGATGTATAATTAACCTGAGACTGAAAACGTCAAAAAACTCAACGAAGTATGACGAGGACATTAACTTGAAAAAGTTAAGTAAGATGATTGCGCATTGAACCATCGCGCGTGTGAATTCGTTGTTACAAAGCGACACCGAACGGATGGAATTGAGTAGTGGTATACTGACACTTGTTTTGGACTGTGATTTACCTGCTCTTATGCACGGTTAATCATATGCTGGTTTATGTAGTAGCTGAATATATTCGACATTACGTTATCCTATGCTTGCACCGACAATGAAGTTAGCTGAGAATTCCGCGCACTTCAGGATGTGCGTGAACGATTGTGGTGTTTGATAAGAGCACTGGCACTGAGCTAAAGTCCAGATGACGTTTGTCAAATTACACCATTTGCGCCTGTTGGAGCTATCTTACAGTGAAAAACCGCGTGCATAAGTCAACTGAACGAAAAGCCTGATAGAATGACTGGCCCGCTCAGCAATATAATCTCGTCTAGCAAACTTTTTTGGCCTGGACGTGTCCAAAAGGCGCCAATTAAATTGAAAGTCCCCGTCATTAATGATAGCAGTCCGCAGGGATGCTTAACTGTCATAAAGCAATGAAGGAGCAAGCCCTAGCTAGGAAACGAAGGAAGGAGCGAGAAAAAGATCTGATTACTAGAAACACCTTATCAAACCCAAACATTTAAAATCCACAGACCTATACCAAGCAAACTAGCAACGCAGCTGTAATTGGAGATAAGGCGACATTGATCCACACCATCAACGTTACTTCGTAGTTGACAAAATTTACGCTATTGAGCCTGATTAGCTGCCATCTTACCTAGTGTTTCCAGCTACCCAATGTCAGTCGTGAGGTGCCAGCCTAGAAGACTGGGTCAACCTACAGCGGCTAAACTTCCGGTGGTCAGGATGTGACCTGAGTTCGGCATATGGAACCTTGGGTACGGAAAGTTGGTTTAGTAAAGCGTTCCCAAATTTTAAAGAAGGATCTGAGGGACGACGAACACCCCAATAAAAAGACGCAATCCGACTTGACAAACAACAGAGGCCAACGGCGCTTGTGTTGCGGATGTATTCACCCTTCTCTTCTTCAACTCACAATCTACGGTTTGCCTCAACTGTCATGGCACGACTGCCAGTTCACACAACAGTTCATGTTATATATATATATATATATATATATATATATATATCACAGCCGAATACAGTGAGTTTAACTTGAAACAGTTATTCGAAATGGTAAGGCTCCCAGCTTGTTTATAGGGTTTAATAAAAACGTGCAGCTTTGAAATACTTGTAAAACGGAGACAACATACCCAGAAAATGCCTGACGGCATCCACTGCCTCGACATCGGTGCAGGTGACCGGAGTCAGAGACTGTAGCTGAGCCAAATTCCAACTTCGATGAGCCAGCACGGGAGCCACAAGTGAGGTTGCAATACTAGCGGCACGTGGAACCACAAGCAACTGACCAGCTTTCATTGAGCGATTCAGACAGTCTGCACCTTCTGTCTCAACTGCGATTACATGCGTAGAAGACCAGCCTCGGTTCCAGAGACCCTGGACAGGTTATGCACAGATTCATCATGTTTGATTATGATAAAATAAAACAAAGCGCCAACGAACAGAATGACTGATTCCGTAAAACTAAACAGTGCACCGCAGTGTACACGCCCAAAAATCAAACAAACGACGGGACAAACGAAATTGGTAACGGGAACGCAAGTTGATCTTAAAAATTGTAACGCCAACATTTTTGTCTTGTTAGACAATACAGGTTATGAGCTATGAGGCAGCGTTATGTAAAGTAGTGCAATATCACTAACCTGAATGACACCAGCTAAAAGACCGCCACCACCGACTGGGAGTATGACGACATCCGGTTGACCAACCTCCGGGGTTAACTCATCGATTATAACTTCATATCCTTCCCAGAGATCTGGCTGATCGAAGGGATGCAGGAGACGAACCGTAGGATCACTAGAATGAGTACTTTGTAAGTCGTTAACCAATTGTTCAGCACGATGAAGGGCTTCCAACCAATCGTTACCATGAACAACCACTTTGGTGTCTGGTGCTTCCAGCGACAAACGGCGACGAACAGACGCTTCGCTTGGTTCTGGTATAACTACAGTACACGCAAGACCACTGGCCTGAGCGCAGTAAGCCGCAGCAATTGCTGCGTTACCACCACTTGGGCACACAACATGAGTGATACCGGACGCCGCCCACTGGAAAAATAAGAAAAACAGACGGAAATTAAGTTTGTTTCTGTTATTCAGTTCGTTCAAGCAAGACGAACGTATTACGGTGGTGATATTTCGATTTGAATTGTCAGCCACAAGCTGGAAACGAACAAATATGACGAAGAGGCGGAACAACAGCTGAACAAGGTGATTTTAGGGGCAAACGAACACTATAATGAGAACCGGACGGGGTGAATCACTTTTGCATACACTGCAGTTCTTTGTAGCATTCGACTTATCGCAAGGGTCCCTGAAGTAACCAGTATGTTCAGTAGCTTTGCATCTACGATCCACAAAGCGGACTTAGTTAGGAACTCACTTGACAGAATCCGATGAATTTGTGCAAATGACAGTCTGACACAGGAACAGGTCTTCAAATCCTCATTAATTGTTAGCGAATACGCGGGGAAAGTTACACCTGTTCGGAAAAATCCGCAGTCTAATCAGTTTGGAAAAAGGGTGGTTACCAGACTATAACTCAGAGAAGACTGGTAAACCAGTGTAGTGTGCCACCAACGTCAGCCCTGCTGTAAAGAGCACGTACAACGGAGCAGAATTGCACCCCAAGCCATCACCTCGGAAAGTTAGCTATGAAAAAGCTACAAAAGGAGCATCAACTTGTTCTATTTATCAACTTATTTGCAGCGGCAGTGATAGTGACAATCGCATAGGCAGAACAGACCAACGTATCACACTAATGCTCAACTGCCACACAACCACGAAAGAAAAATCATATATGGGAAGAGAAGGGAAAAAGGGAGGGAAGGGGACCTAACTACTAAAAATAGCTACGTCTATATTCAAACATACAACGCCCACGTAAGCGAATGACGGAACACCTTAAATAGTCGACTTAATTTACAACACGGACAGTCAAACGAGTAATCAGGCGCGGGACCCAATGTCAACTATTATGAAACACGTCCTGGAGACAGGTCGCAATGTTGACCCGATGAAGTTGTTCATGCTACTGCTACGAAACCCAAACGTGAACCTCGGTCATCGCGTTGATCAAGTAAAACCAACAGTGTGGGCAAAATTAAGTGATTCACACTGTTTACCTCACTTTTATCCTATTTTTGGCCTAACTACTGTTACAATGCCCCCAATATGTACTCCATTCGCTTTCAACATATGGTCGACGAGAGTAAGCGAAGGGTGAACAACGTAGTGTTTACCATCTTGCTGGTTTGACGTTCAGCAATTGTTTAGTTTTCAAAAGTACACTGTAAAATGCTGTTTCTGAAACTCAATGTATTGGGCTACAACGACAACGTGATCATGCGTGAGGCCTAGCGGTCGTCAACCTAGTTCTTTATTTTAAAAATTCACTCGATTGCCTGAAAAAGTATTGAATGAATACACTACAGATTGGTCTCATGATCAGTATACAGGATTTGACGGGACGGATGCATCACACGCGCTGCGCAATAACTGTATAAAAAAAACTCGCTAACCTTGCGGCAGACGTTCTCCATCCCACGAATCTTGAAGGAACCGGTGGGTTGGACATTTTCCAACTTCAGCCATACATGAGCTTGACAACTCCTTTGCGAGACAATGTTGGTTAATATGGGGCTGGGTACCACTGGTGATTTGATGGAGACACGCTTCAGTCCACCAGACAGCCAAGTTGGGTTCAACATATCCGACCCACGGCCAGTTTCAGGTAAGGTGCTGAGCACAGAGCGTTGCTGTGGGAAAATCCACGGTGACGAATTTTGGCTAGATAATGCGCGCAAAGACTGATCGAGTTTTGAATGATCCTGTTCAGTAACACGCTGAGCAGAGAGGGTGCTAACGAGCGAAATGTCTCGATTAACAAGTCGCTCAGTTGCATTAAGTAAACCAGAGTTAGAAGTGGGAAGTGTTGACTGGCCATCCAACAACTCCAATAGCTCCAGCGTCTGTCCATGCGACAAGTTAGCATGACTGAGAATATTGGAAGCGCTGTCATTAACTGAAGTGACGAATGAACCAAAAAGAACGTAAAATTTTGACAAGCCGTAAATAAGTCAGCAACACGTTAATAACGGATTAGCCGACCCTGACGTCCGACCATTCCGAATCCAAAAAAATGATGATTAAATCCGAACTCAAATAATTGGTACTAAGGTGCTTCACTAGCGGTCGGGTTGTGAATGAGGAAAAAAAACAACGCCTGCAAGCTTTCCCCGCGATAGTTACGACTGTTCGACGAAATATTCACTTGCGCAGTTGGCCGAGAAACAGCCATTGAGTAGTCAGCTTATCTCACGTCTTCAACTAGAGGTCAGATGGGTCGCAAAGCCCACAGCCAACAGATCGAACGCGAGTAACTGCTTTGGATTTGCTATCATTTACTACCAATGGGTCGTATCAAGTTACATATTTACTACTACTGAACTGAGAAGTTTGCAGATAATGAGTGGTACGATATGCAGGATAAGTATTCCTAACACAACCCGATCATTCATATGTACACGCAGTATCAGCTTTCCGATGAGAACCTGTTTGACAACCAATAAAAAAACTCGTTGCCTAACATACAGGGGTGCTACCTAGCACACGCAGCCGGATTTTATAATCTAGTCACTTAGTAATTTTAACAAATCTGATCATCATTGACGTTTCGCAGCGGTCAAGTAAAACTGATTTAACTGAGATCATATGAATGTAACGCGTGTACAAAAGAAAGTAAGATGTGGCCAAATGAGCATAGAAATTTTCTTTGAAGTATTGGCCTCATTTGTTCACCTTCCTTTAAAGGAATGAACAGAAACGATAATCTGTCCGGTGAAAATGAGTCGGACCGTTTTAGTGCCATGAAGCAACCAATAAGCAGTCTTTAGACACCCCCGAGATCCCCATCCATAAGGCAGACCGAAAGATCCTGGCGTGTTCGGACTAGACCAAGTTGACAGAAAATGATAAGGCCACCGCATTTTATGAATTTCACTACTAAACACAAACGATTCCCTCATTTTTTGTGAAACATCAAGAAGTAAACGTCCTTAGACTTGCATTTTTAGTGTGTATAGTGTCCTAATTAGGTGACAATAAAATTGCCAGTATAGTTTGTGGTGATAGCAAGCACGGATTCGATAAGTACATTTCGTATGCACCATATTACTCTGGCTTACAATCACTGAATCCCGAAGAACATACTGGGGAATAATTAACAGTGGATAAGGTCATCCAACGTTTTTAGAGCCATCTTATCACATCATTTCAGATTTGAGCCGTTGGTCTTGAAAGAGACCATAGGAATTGTAGAAATAAAAAAGAAATACAAACGTACGGCAAAAAAGAAAGCAGGCAAATTAGGACGATTGAACCGTACAGGTACAGGCTCAGCAGACTCCGATACATTGCCAAAGCAACCATAACATGATACTTCTCGGTCATTCATGCCACAGAAGGGGATCGACTTGAGGGACCTCAGCCCGAGTCAATGACTAGAAGATCCAACTCATGAGACATGAGGTAAGGTTTTCTTGGGGACCCTATCCGAAACCAGTGATACAAGAACCTGAAGGACTTAGCTAGCCCGAGACCGCAGTGAATAAGACAGCGCTGTCTGATTCTGACCCCTGCTGTGTACAGTAGAATGAAACCGAAACCATTTTCGACAGTAGTCATTCGGTCCAAGTTCGTGGTCGAGCGATCAACACGTATTTTCTGTGCATCGAAAAGAGTTTCTTCCTAACTTGTGCGTTAAGAGAAGAGTCGTAATGCTTGCGTGCGGTTCCGTTGTTTGGTTTCATATGTCTATTTGTTGTTCCGAAACTTTTTGGCGCTTTCTAAGGAAGATATGTCAACAAGTCTTGCTATGTTAAAGGCGCGTCGTTGTCTTCCGCCAGGGGTTAGTTCCAACATTTGCAACGTTGGAACTGATCCGTGGTAGCAATGCAGCGCAGTTGCCGACGCGTATCCGAACGCGTCGAAAAATGCCGCGATCGATCGGCCACTACTCACTGTCCACATCTGCGAATGATTGAGTCACGTACTCCGTTATGTCAGTCTGAGTCGTTTACGTACGGCATTATTATATCTGTAGTCCTAATAACAAGTTGAGTGGAACCACAAGATGTTAAAGGTATTTGTCAAGCCGATCACATCGTCGTGATATCGTGTCTACGAAATCCATTTAAATTAAGCCGAACTTGACTGCTCATTCTGAGTGAATCGTGGGTATCGTTTAAGGGTGTTTCGCGGGTCTGTCTGTCTACGGTGTGTTTCTCTTTAGATTCAAAACCGCTGTTAATAGACTGTTTTTATATTCCCCTGTGATGGTCAAAGCGTTGTTTTGTAGGTTTTTGAGTATTTGTGGGTTTTCTTTTTGGGTTAGTGGTGGTTGGGTGTTTTTTGGGTTGTGTGTGTTTTTGGTTTCTTGGCATTCAAGGGTAGTCGTTACTTGCATACATACCATTTCTAGTTCTTCAGCTTAGACTTCCCATTTATTAATTTTCAACCTTCTTAGTAACGTTTTCTTCTAGGATATTCCACGTCACTGTTTGAGGTGCAGCCCGAGCCACAGTACCTTTTGGTCAGGCTCATGGCTGTTATGATGATGATGTTTGAACATGACTTGTAAAACCGTTCAGCCTTAATCAAAAGACTGTATCAACGCGACTATAAAATATAGTTCTGCTACATGTTTTTAGAGTTGTCTCACTTTCTACTGCCAGTAATATCACATACAACCTCGAGTGCAACTGATTTTCGTCCGACTGACCTAAGTTGACCTCTCTGACATGGTTGTATCGGGAAGACCGAGGTCTCAGTGAGCACAACCTTCTCAATCGAGGCGGTGCACAAGCCTGATAACCACGCCAAGGTAGCAAAATAGCTCAGGCAAGAGCCGTTAAACAAACATTGACGAATACCGGACATATTCAACTTGCTCCTAATTACGACCTATATTCGCCCACGTGACAATAAAGAGTCCGCTAGAACTTGGCATAGCGACCGACGCACAAAACAGTTGGTGGCCGAATAAAATGCAGACCGACAGGACACGATCACTAGTCGGGAAGCTGACTGAATACCCACAGCGTCCCCTCATCATCACAGGCAGCAAAACATCAGTGGTTCAAACTGACGCTCGACTATCACACACACGAAGAAAAAATAAACCCCATGTAGGAAGAGTAGGAGAGGAAGAGAAGGGATTGCTAGAAATAGCGTCGTCTATATTCAAACATTCAGCATCAAGGCGTCTACACCTTACAAACAAGCAACCGAGCTATGAATGAAAGTAAGCAAGACAGCTTCCTTACGGCTTTCACTGCCACGCGTCATTAAGTGCACTCACTTCACAGACAACTCGGACAAATGACGACATTCACGTCACTGAGTTCGATTGGCCATCATATCACTCAAAGTCTTTGGCCAATGACTCTGGGAGCCGCGAGATCTCCAATCTGGGAGACGAACCCGACTTACAGTAGCCAACCCCAACATTAGGTGGTCACGGTCCATCCACCGTACGAGACAGCATTTGATAAACTAGGAGAAATGGCCTTGTTGGTGGAGCGGTGGTTGGGCCGGTGGGGCAGTTGGTGTTGTAAGTTGTGTGGGCTGTGTGTTTTCTTGTTTAGGTTGTTTGTGTTCGTGTGTTGGTGTTTTTTTAGGGTGTTATTTTTATTATTTGCCATTCGCCAATTACTGTTAGTATTTAACAACGAGTGGCCAAATCCGTGGTTGTGTTTTTGTTTTCCGTTACTGGAAAGCATAGAACAGTATCGTGAACCGTGTGGTTTTTTTTGGCAATATGTCTTGGTCAATGACAGTGGTTCGTGGTTGTTTGCACGGTTTAGGGTTTGCTTAGGTGTATTAGATTTCTTATAGCGTAGGCGTTATCCCTCGAGGAAGTAGTGACAAGGCTAAAACCAGGGTTAGGCAAAATATGCTTGCCGGACTTCGACAGACGTATCAGACATATTTATATCTTTTTGCTCCTGGGGAAATAAACTATGGCATCAGCGGTCGTTCTGAGTAAGGATATGAATACGGAAGTAAGACTAACCTATCGGTCCCAATGTTTTAAGCTGAGCTTTTCCAGCTATGCGCGGTTGTTCTAACTACATGTGAGTGTCGGTGTTCCCGGACCGATAAAGCGCTCATAGTCATTGAGAGTTTCTGTTAGATGAAAATGTTTGAGGTTCAGGATTTTCGCGTCTTTCATTCATAGTTTGAGGCCCAGTTTTGAGGTTTCTAGATTTTGCACTGCCCTATGTGTTTGCGTTTGCGATTACAGACATCGTGTACTAGGCGGTTTGCGGATTGAGTCTATTAGGTTGTGGGTGGGATTGGTTGGGGTCCTTTGGTGTAGATTGAGGTAGAAGCGCACATGGTTGGGCGTTGTATTGGCGTGGGATTGTGTTGTTACATCAGCTTAGTTCCTTCGTGGTTCAAATTTTTGTGTTTTAGGGTGTACCACATACGAATGGAGTGTAGATCGAGCGCCAATCCAAGCCGCCGGTTCTGAATAACGCAACGAGTGAACAAGGAGTATATTGTCGACCTGCATGTCAACGTGAGTGCAAACGAATCACAAGATGAAGCCGTAACAGAGTGAGCACGCAGCGGGGTCGTACGTTCGAGTGCGCGGGGTACTTGTCGGTATCCATACTCGTTCAAACAAATGTTTAAGCACATACAAAAGTTGGAAACCAAAAGAGTACAAATGGCAATCGTAGCTCTAACATAGTAATAAACAAATAGGGTCGCTACAATGGTTAGGCCAAACGCTAAAGATGCCAGCTGGTCATCTGCCACACTGGGCAATCTGTTGATGCTGCGACCGACCGATGTAAGATACGAGGTGGACAAATGATGACCTGGCGTAGAGAAGTGGAGTCATACACCAAGCGTCTGTCTCTCGGGTTGGGGCCCTCGCGACTCAGAGTAAGGGGTTGGGGACTTTAGGCGAGATGTGCACTGACCAAGCACAGTGACGCAAATGCGGTCGTCGTTTGACTGAGTTGTCTATGAAATGAATGCTCTTAACGACGCGGGTTAGTGCGAGCCGCATGGGAGCTGTCTTGCTGGTGACGGTTCACTTTGGCTTATGGCCCGGTTGTTCAGTTGCAACCCTTGATGTTGGGTGCTTGAGCATGGGCGGGGTAAGTAAGTGGTTAGGTCCCCTTCTCTTTTGTTGGCCAGCGCATGCATTCTTTTTCATGGTTGTTTGGCGGTCGAACATCAACGCGAACCACCGACCATTGCTGTCTACGACGATAGTGAACAAACCGCTCGATTATTATAAGACACCCAGGAACCGTCATCTTTTCGAGGCAACTATACAACAGAGGCCCAGTACACAGTCGGCTGAAAGAGTCGTGATTGACGTACAGGAACACAACGAAATAGGATAGACAACTAAAGACACTACGACGACTGTAACCTTGGAACCATTTAAAAAGTCTGGAACCGACTGGTTTACGACTAACAGGAGTTAACAGTATCGGAAACTGCCAGACACGTCCAAGGATTCTAGCCTAAATTAACACGGTTGCTCTCATCTACAGGTTTAGATAGTTGGATAGCTTACGTGTAATCTAGTAAGTCATGGCGACAAAATGGTTCGTGATAAAAAATAATAGTAGCATGGCAAATCGCAGAACACGCCGTGCTTTTGGATTGACGTATGCTGGCCACACCAATGCAGGTGGATGCGTCCGTCAACCATCACAAACTACCAAGAAGAGTACTGATCTTACCTTTGTTGCGTATGATCGCACGTGGAGGCACTCCGAAAGAAGCGTTTGTGTGCAGATCAGATGCACTGACAGGTTCAAGTGGCTTTATGAAGTGACCTACAGAATGATCGACAAGCAGAAAGACACTTACCGTTAGTGATACAATTTGCAGCGCTCAAAGCCTTTCTATTTAACAAATTATTGATGGCCTCGGATTCGGTCAAAGGATCGACGTTGTGGTGAGAGTTTGGAATACGTGAAGACATGAGAGCCGGTGATTGTCGAGCCGGGTAGCAGAAATGTCCATAAGTCTCACGAGTGACTGAACCAATTATGCGCAAACGTAATGGAGCAGACCACTCTGGAGCATGGTAACCATTTAGGCGCAGAACAGACTGTTCAGCACTAAAAGATGAAGAGTAAACACTAAGCACTCACTGTGATTTTTCTTCAAATATGATGGACGCTGTAGTTGTTAATCTTCCAACATCCGGTGACTCTGAACTGGCATCATTTGGGGCTCCACTCAGGACAGGGGAGCTCATTCTTGCTTTATGGCTAGGGGGAGATTCTGATAACTGGGGCGCCAGAAGGCGGATGAGAATTACATTCCCGAAGCTGGTAAATAGTCTCTGAAAAGGTTATAATGGCAGGAAAACCACCAACCAATAGATCGGATTCTGTCCATTCTGAGGGAATACCCACAACAAACACTTCCCAGCCAATCACATTTTCATTGGTAACTTCAGACCCTAAACATGCCGAATTATTACTTCCGTTGCTCAGTGTAGGCATACGATGACCAGGTGTGAATCTTCTTCCACCAGAGCTTGCGTACGCAACCCGTAGTCGTTTCTGTTCGGTTTCATAACCGTGGTAAGTTTGAATTGCGAGAGCCGCGTGCTGAGGGTTGACGAAGTCAACAAAACCGTAGCACAAGCTTGCACCGGTATTCTAACATGGTCCCTCTCCCATATTTTGTATATTTATATTATATAAGCGTTACATATCATATAGCAGTAAATGGGTCGTGCTCTAGTATTACGATCCAGTTTCTTAGCAATATTTGTTTCGTAAAATTCTGTATGCATTCTTATAGATACAGTTGTAGTGAGTATTTCAGTCCCCAATCTGGAGCTCGTCCGATGGTGAGGTCTCCTAGCTGGGAAAACCTTGAGTTTTTCGTTCCCCTGATCATGTTCCGGACGACCCAAGGTACTGGTTAGAGCAGCTTGAGATGCAGTCACAGTTAGTGCGCATCACTGGTCAGACTGTCAAGACAAGTCTACTGCGCAGCACTTAGACTGCATGCAGATACCGAAGTCACTCGCACTCTTTGTCAGGGATTTGGTTATTTGGCCACCCGAGGTCAACACTTACGACGAACTGAAGAGCGCATTCCTAGAAAGCGTCGTCGTATCACATGAAAAACGACTTAAGCAGGTCCTTGGTGATCTGTAGCTAGGGGACGTTACTCCATCCCGGCTGCTTCCACGATTGATACAGGTGGGCAAGTCCCAGGATTGATGACGAACTCATGCGCTACCTCTGGATGCAGAGGTTGCCCGATTTTGTGCAAGCAATTATTTCTCCATTCATGTCCACAAGTTCTTTGGATGATTTGGCAAGATCGGCCGACTCAGTCATCGAGCACCTCCCCAGCAAAATGCATCAGATGGAGGCACATGCAGGAAGCATAACCGCCAGTTTAGCAGCACAAGTAAAAGAACTTTGTCTAGAAGTTCAGGCTCTTAAAGCTTCTCGATCCCGCACCACTTCCAGAGGACGTAGCCGTTCTAGATCGCGTTCAAGAACGGGATTCTGCTGGTATCATCACAAATTTGGGACGAAGGCACGGAAATGCATTAAGCCGTGCAATTTCTCAACCGTCTCGGGAAACGCGAGTGCCAGCAAGTAATGGCGACAACTGTTGCTGGCAGTCCTACTCCTGGTCGCCTATTTTTATACCCGATAGAAATTCTAGGTTGCGTTTTCCTAGTAGACGCGCTCAAGTCGGCGCCGCACCACCTAGAAAAGATGGTACGCCACGTTCAATGCCCTTCAGTCTCCAATCCAGAATCGTGCCACAATACGCACTTTTGGTACACGTTCCCCTACGCTGGATGTGGACCTTCGTCATGCTTTCCGCTGGGTGTTCGTTATTGCGGCTATACCAGATGCCATCTTACGTATGGACGTCCCAAAGCATTTTGGGTTAGTTGTCGACGCAGGTCATCACAAGCTCCTAGATCCTCTAACGAGTATATCTACCATAGGCACCATTTCCTCGACGTCTGTCCTCAGCCCGCTGCTTGCTGAACCAAGCGGTGATGATAGATACCGAGCAGTACTGCGTGAATTCACAGAATTGACCCGTCCATCGAACGAGCTACCTGCCGTCGTTACGGACGTGGTACATCACATCAAGACGAAAGGCCCACCAGTTTTTCAACGACCACGAAGACTGGCACCAGACAAACTGCGCATTGCTCGTGCCGAATTTCAACACATGCTGGACATGGGTATAATTCCCTTCCGATAGCCCATGGGCATCTCCTCTGCACATGGTGCCAAAGAAGACGGAAGGCGATTGGCGCCCTTGTGGAGACTACCGTGGATTTAACAGTGCACTGATCCAGATAAGTACTCTGTACCACAGGTCCACGAA
>LOND01000508.1:37135-56567 GCA_014220965.1 Paragonimus kellicotti | reverse complement strand
GTGCTGAGGGTTGACGAAGTCAACAAAACCGTAGCACAAGCTTGCACCGGTATTCTAACTTGGTAATTTTAAAGAAAATAATAATCACATACCTTGTCTCTTATAAGTTTACATTGTCTTATGGGTCCGACTCGTTCAAATAGTCTTTGCAAGTCATTCTGATCGTAGCTTTGCGGTAGGTAATTAATGATGAGGTTGGTGCGTGAACGATCCTCATTGAAAAACACACTGCTCGAGGGGCTAGTGTGACTTATATGCGCCGGCAAATTCAACCCAAGATATTTCATTCGGGATGCAACGTCCGCATTCCCATTCAAGCCATTCATGTTCAACAAAGAACACCCCAAAGAGGCGTTCGAAATCGGATCTTGAAGTGGTATGGACGGAAAAATGTCAGACAAGCTGCCATTTACACAACCATTCGCGTGCATGTCTTGAAGACCAATTAAGGGAAACAACCTTGCCAAACGCCAGAAAATGAGAGCAACCAAACGGCCTGACCAAAAGCACGCAGCTAGCCGATTGAATCAATCACCGCGCCGAGCAGAAATCGCCAAACAGTTCAAACAATTGTGACTCTTACCATTCCACGTGAAATTATGTGTTATAATGTCTAATATTGATACGTATTTCTCTTTCCGCGAATATAAGTAAGCTTACTAGGAAACGTCATAAAATATGTGTGTATCTGGTACACCAGGGGTCGTTGATATTCTGGCCAGACTCGGCGATTCAGCAATTTATACACGGGTTCGAAGATTTCCGGCGATGGCTCACAGGTTCCAGATAGGTACCCTGTACCACACGTCCACGATCTAACTACTAGTCTCGCGGGGAAAACAATTTTCAGCAAAATTGACCTCGTCCGTGCCTACTACCAGATACCGGTAGCACAGGAGGATATACCCAAAACAGCTATCACCACTCCATTTGGTCTGTTCGAATTTTTGCGCATGCCTTTCGGTCTCCGTAACGCTGCACAGACGTTCCAACGCCTGATTAATGAAGTCACCCGTGGATTAGACTTCGTTTATGCATACATAGATGATATTCTCGTGGCTAGCTCTTCTCCGGAGAGCGGACGTTGTTTCAACGTCTGGCGTCATACGGCCTTACTGTCAACGGAGCTAAGTCCGAACTCGGTCAAGCCTCGTTGAATTTTTAGGCCACAGCATCTCAGCAGAAGGGATTAAACCGCTCGATTCTAAGATCGAGGCTATTCGATCGTGCCCGCTTCCCGACACAATTCCCAAGCTCCGCCGCTTCAATGGACTTGTGAATTATTATCGTCGATTTATTCCCAACTGCGCCAAGCTTATGCAGCCTTTGACTGATTTGCTTCGGGGCAATAAACGTACTTTGCATCTAACCCCGAAGCCACAACGGCTTTCGCCACCGTAAAGGAGGCACTTGCCTCTGCAGTCATGTTGCACTTCCAACAACCGGATGCACCGATCAGCATCGCCGTGGATGCATCAGACACAGCCATAGGTGCAGTGCTACAGCAAGCTATTCTGGAGGAATGGCAGCCGATTGCATTCTTCTCTCAACGCCTCAGTGATACTGAGACGCGATACAGCACCTTCGGTCGTGAACTCTTAGCTGTGTATAGGGCTGTGCGCCATTTTCGTCACGCACTCGAGGGCCGTGATTTCATTATTTTCACGGACCACAAACCTCTCGTGTATGCTCTGCGGAATTACTCCGATAGACATTCACCTCGAGAAACTCGACAGCTGGACTACATAGCCCAGTTTTCTACGGACATCCGCCATGTCTCCGGAGCCGCAAACGTCGCTGCGGATACTTTATCACGAATGCACAGCGTATCTACAGCCACCGACCTGATCTCACATCGCAACATAGCTGCACAGCAACAGTCCGATTGCACGTTTATGGATGATCTAAAACGCACGAACTTACGCACATTCACAGTGTCATTGATGTCTCCGGCTGGTACCATTATACGTGACAATACGCTGGGATACCCCAGGCCAATCGTGCCACATTCGTTACGAAGAGCAGTTTTCGAAGCGCTGCATAACCTGTCACACCCAGGGATACGTGCATCACTACGACTGATCGCGGATCGATTCGTCTGGCCTAACATGAATCGGGACGTGCGGCATTGGGCCCGTTGCTGCCTTGCATGCCAACGTTCCAAGGTCAACCGACACACGAGCAGCCCGCTGGGAACATTTCCAACTCCCGACGATCGTTTTGAACATGTCCACCTGGACCTCGTCGGAGCCACTTCTACCTACTCACGTGTATCGACCGGTTCACTCGCTGGCCAGAAGCCATACCGTTGCCAGACCCATCAACAGTATCTGTCGCTCGCGCTTTTGTCGAGCATTGGATCGCACGTTTTGGTTGTCCGTCCACCATTACAACCGATCGCGGTACCCAGTTCGAATCAGCCTTATTTTCACAACTGACCAAGCTGTTAGGCGTGCACCGAGCACGCACCACAGCATATCACCCACAAGCGAATGGACTCGTAGAGCGTTTCCATCGTCAGCTCAAAGCTTCATTACGTGCTCACGAGCGGACGGATTGGACAGAAGCTTTACCGCTAGTTCTACTTGGTATTCGCAATTGCGTCAAAGATGACAGCACGACCCCAGCGTCACTCGTCTACGGTCGTCCTCTAAGCCTTCCAGCTGATTTCTTTCAACCGTCAAGCAAAGCTGTTGTCGACGCCCAGGACTACGCCAACAGACTAGCCAATTACATGCGGTCGCTACAAGCGAGTGCTACACGTATTCAACAACCCTCGTCTTACGTTCCTAAAGAACTCAGCACTTTTCGGGTATTCATCATCAGGTTAATTACATAACCACTATATAAAACAGGGTTGTCGGGGCGAAGCGAACAAGTAACAAGTTCAAGTGAGGTCAGACACGTCATTGGACACACACGGAGACAACGTTTTGATACGATTACGCCACAATTATGACGCAACTGGAACCACGACGCTTTGATCGGTCGTGGTGTGGTGGTTGGCCATGGCAACTTCAACGTCTGAACTGTGTGGAACTAGTTACGTGGGTCGCACGACCAGGCGCTTATCTGAACGTATTCGTGAGCATCATCCAGCCTGGATCAGTAGCGGAGTCACCAAGACAATTACCAGCGCAATTGTTGCACACCTCGTTGATACACATCATACTGTCAACCTGGACTCCTCTTTTCGTCCGATTTACCGAGTCAACGCCGGTCACTCAAAAGCTGTCAGATGCCGAATTTTGGCCACAGCTGAAGCGATTGGAATTCGATTAAAAATCCACCCTTATGCGCACAAAAGCGCTTTGTTCAGACGTTGAAGTTGCCATGGCCAACCACCCACACCACGACCGATCAAAGCGTCATGGTTCCAGTTGCGTCATAATTGTGGCGTAATCGTATCAAAACGTTGTCTCCGTGTGTGTCAATGACGTGTCTGACCTCACTTGAACTTGTTACTTGTTAGTTCGTATTTCTGCGGACCTTTCATAGATGTACTCATTACTAGACGTGCGGATGGCACGTTACAGCGCTCAGTTCACCGCAAAGCGACATGGGGTGGTCAATATCTTCAGTTTTCCAGCTTTGCTCCTATTGCATACAAACGGGGTTTGGTTAAGACACTGTTATCATAGAGCCAGGCGTATTTACAGCCCTGGTACACTTTTGACATAACAGGAGTTGCTGAGACGAACTTTACTAGCAACGACACACCGACACACTCTACCTTGGACACACAATACTGTGAAGAAGAGCACTGGACCCGCACTGACTGCTCAGAAGATAGATATTTTCCTATTATCATCATTCAAAGGTGACCATCTAGCCAACGACATAAAACAAATTAAAGTCTGCTCTGGCTCGAACGTATGCGGCTGCGCAGTTGCGCTTATTTCAAACCACCAGAGGACCAGTTCTCCGCAATCGCGAAAGTAGTTTGTCAAACTCTTCTGTCTCCCATGTTGTGTACCAGTTCACTTGCAGTTGCAGTGACGTTTACATAGGCAGAACAGATCGACAACTATCACAGCGAGTCGCCGAACACATCCCGAAGTGGTTGAAACAACAGATGATGCACCAGCCTCAACTTGGTGCACTGACGGCTCGAAATCCAACGTCATCGATTGCTAAACACATCATGACAACAGGTCACCCAATAAACTCATTCAAGATATTGTTGCGCAACCGAAACCCAAAGTTATTAGCTTTTGCGAAGCGATGCTCATTCGAACTTACCAGCCGACGTTATGTGCACAAAAGTGGTTGAGGCAACCTATCGGGTTGCCATGGTCGTGATTACATAATAATTGATGTGCTTGTAGATGTGTCTAGTCCCTGTTTGTCCCTATCTATATGATGTATATAACTGGCATGTTTTACGTTTGCGACTGATGAGATGAATAAGAGAATTACACATATCGGAATATATGTATTCTTCCTGCCCTGATGAAGTGGTTGAAGGGAACTCAGCGTTCCAAAGAGCTTCGCAAGCCTTCCATCTGAGCATCAATGCTTGCTTCGTATGTTCTGGGAAGGGAATATTTTGGCGATTTCATTGTCTTGTAATTCAATCTGCTTATCTCGCGTAATTGCCGCGTCAGACCGCACTGTACAATTTTGTTTCACATGATGAAAGATAGACAGATCACTTTCGAATGAACCCTGCAAAGCACCTGCGTCGGTTCATCCTACAGTGTCGCTGATTCGCAGCCATCTGAAACACCCTATGGTTGGCCCGAATTTTAGCTGCACCTATTCGTACCATCAGCTGCGCTTGGGGCACTCCAAATACCCCCCGAACTGTTGGGCGTTTACAATAAACATATTATATACAAGCCGGCTGTTTCCATTATGAATGTCCGTTGCGCCTGAGGACCAACTTTGAGGTGACGTGAAGACACTGGGGCACAGTGTTATCTCAAAGTAGGGGTTGAAGCAACAATCCTGTAAAAGGAAACAATACAGACAAGCATGAGCCAAAGGCCCAGTAAGCCATGCACACGACTTACACAAACGAAAACTAAAACGGCGTCAACAACACAGCAGCACGTCCTGTTACACAATTCAAATTCAACCCGTGCGCGCTTGCTGGTTTCGACCGCACGTTACACAACTCCCCTCTTCGTTGAGCACTGTCCCCGGTGCTCCAAACCCTCTACAAGCCGGCTGGTGCTCCTGTTGTCCGGGGACATAAAGTGCCTGTGGGCTCTCCGCCAATTTACTTATAGCTTCTCGTTGTTACATTTATTTTTATTTTGACCCTTTTTTCCTGATACATTTTTTGTAATCCTGACACCTGTTTTCTTCACGGCGCTCCTTCAGTATAGCACCTTTTAATCCTGACAGAATCGCTAAATTGTAACATACAACCAGAAAAGCAAAGATCGTGTCCAAAGATTTATTACGTAACACGTAGCGGTAGCTTAAATGCAGCTGTCCTCCTTACTCTCCCCAGTGTCCGTTGACTCAGGGTCCTCGTGCACGACGTTGACGTAGTGGTCGCTTCAAATTCAATCCGTGCGCGTTCAACTAGTTTCGAGCGCGCGTTACAAACACGGTTCATCTTTGATAAGACCAGTACTTGACCCCACTCGTTATTTTGTGTGGAGGGTTATTGTAGTTTATTCATTCTTCCCCACCATAAAGTGGTGAGCTCGATGTAACTGTTTTTAACTCGGTTTTGAACACTATTAATTTTGAAATGTCTCAATGTCGTGTTGAAATTGACAACGATTTTACAGAGGCTTCTATCTGTGGTCAACTTCCCAGTTTCTGCATTTCTAATCTCAGGTTGTGTTTCGGACATGTGGAAGATATATTCAGGACTCATAGGGTCGAATATCAGTCTATGGTGCATTCGTGTTGTGTTCAGTCAATCCCGACTGAAATTGAGGAGGAAGTTTGCGGCTTGATTCATGTAGTATCTTCCGAGAGTCCATATGGCATCTTAAGAGCAGTCTTAGTAAATTGAATTGGACTGTCGGAACAAAAGGAAACAGACCGAACCGTTTTTTAAATACTGAGCTACGGGATCGTAAACCTTCAGAACCTCAACAAATGAAACAGGTACTTGGATTCCAAAGAATTGAACGACTATTTTTTGACGGCTCTGATTTTAACACCTGCCTGGGTCTACTAGCGAAATACTGGAATTGTTTGATTCCACTGTCTTCATTATCGAGGTGGCTGACGCCGCAGATAAAATGTTGGAAGCTTTCCAACTAGCGCCCACCACCTTAGCCGCCCCACATTAGCAACCAAATGACGTGCGTAGAGTTTTCCCACGCTTCACCTTTGTACAACAACTTCTTGGATCACCCTTGCTTGCTGTTCAAATTGATGAAAGTGAGCTTGAAAAAAGAATAAAAAAAATTGGTCACACCGGCCTGCTCTTCTCGTTGCGCAGTCGCTTGACGATACTACACGGATCTTTCACCCAATTTTTAGCTCCGTCGTATTACGAACATCGTCGCAGCTCCGATTCTGCAGTTCACGGTAACTCCGTAATATCCCCACTTCCGGATACTGGTAATTTGGAACATTGTGGTGGTCATCTTGAACACTTCCTGTGAGTCAAATCCTTTGATTACTGTAACTTGCTGGTAACCTCGTAACTATTCTGTTTCATTTGTTCATTTTGTTATCACCGATAGCCTGGTGAGGTACACTTGCATTTGCTTAGGGTATTCGGTAACTCGCCTTGACCACTACGGGCGTTTACCGAACAAATAGCTGCACTCACAACGTAGGTGCTACAGGTTATGAATCACATTTCAGGTAGGATTTACTTGCTATTTTGTATCGAAGTTTATTGTAGTTCATTCATTTCCCCCACTTCAGTGGATCCGGAGAACGACAAGTGAGTATCTGGGTTGGCTGAACTTTTCCCACAGGATTCCCTGACTGTCATTATCGCGTCAACAGATAATATACGCCCTCTATTCCTAGTTCACTGGAGAGGCATTTGAATATCTTAGACTGGCATTTTCCCTACGGCACCTGCCGTGTTTTCTTATCCAAAGTCTACTAATCGGCAGTGCTAAAAATTCTTAACTCCAAGAATTCGGAACAGGAGGAGTCTGTTGGGGGCAAGAACCACGAATAAAAAGTCATTTCATCGGCCCTTTTCACTAGGTATTTCTACTAGTGGTCCCACAATATCACACACCTGTGTCTTCGGAGCCTCGCTTGCAAAAGATAGAGGAAACCTTCTAAACGTCTTCCAGAAAAGTTTAAATTGACAGGAACACAGAGACCGCAGTTTGTGACATAATGTATTTGAGCGATGCGTCCTGTACGGTCGCTGACGTATGCACACGCGGTGATGTCGCGCCCGCCGCCTCAAAGGAGGGCTGTTGGACTAACTCAGTAGAACAAATTGAGCCCCATCCCAGCGCCGTTCCTAGTCCCCTCCCCGGTCTTAGGTCTGGTCGCCCAAGCTCTTTCCCGCACAACCTCACCTCTTTTTCCGCAAAAGCGGGCGAAGAAGTGGCTTTTAAGTGCACAGATATGAATTGTCTGAGTCTACTCAATGAATTACCTGAAATCAGACAGTTAGTTCATGACGCTTAACGAAATATTTTATTACAGAGACCTGACTGACAAAACAGTGAACTTAGCGCACCCGGGTATCCAGTTTACAGAGATTACTACACTTAAGAGAGAATGAGGGGCTCTGCCAGCCCCATTACACAAAACCTTCCACCACCCAAGTTATCGGCAGATTTCAGTCCTCTGATAAGTGTGACGCTCTGTGGCTTCGACTAACACTGTGTGGTCAAGACCCACAGCTAGTTGGTGTTATCGTTCTCCCTCATCCAACACCTTCCGATGATGACACTTCTTCCATAAGCCTAGAAACACTTCATAGGATTACAACGTTTTTCTTATCAACTACTTGTGGATGGCTTCAATGCACCCCGGGCAGGCTGGATGTCGGTGTCTCCCTGGGTCGTGGAAACCGATTGTTGATTTCCTTATCGATGTTGATACGAGGAGCAACGTAACCACAGCACGTCATTGTTCCGGCGCCGCGTCGTTCTAGTCAGCTTCCCTCTCAGCTGGATATAATCATCGCCACTGAGGCCTACCTTGTAGAGAGAAGGATCATCCAGCCGTCATTTGGACAAAGTGACCACTAACTGTTCGTTCTTGATCTCATCTGTTACTGGCCACGACCGCCAAGAGGAACCCGCAGTTTTAAACTTCGGTCAATCTGACTTTAATAGCCGGAAAACCTATCCAGCATCACCTCTTCTGGAATGATTTTGTGGATCAGAACTGTCATACGTTTCTTAGCGCGATTGAGAAAGCAGACGACTTATTTGTACCGCGCAAACTGTGCACTTTCTCTTATCGGCCACCTCTTCCGCGCAGAATACGTCGTCTCCTCGATGACCGTTCCCATTTATTCGCGAAGCATAAGCTTACGGGAAACTAGGAGGACTCAAGTGTTTTCCGCATTGTTAGAAATAGTTGTGAGCAGGAGAGGAAAAGATTTTCCAAAAAGCTCGCGTGCACAAAACTTCCCAAATAAGAATATACCCTGACCGACAAAGAATTTGTCTATAGCTCTTTTTCTGCGGCCGCTCGACGGGGAGACTTCGTCTGACCCCGTAGTTGTGACTAAGTTATTCGTGGAGTACTATTCGACAGTTTGCGACGTTGCACCACCGAACCGGCTAGCTACTTTGCCACTGCAGAGTTTCGTGCGACCACTTCTAACCGTTGAGTTTTCTGTACTAGACGCCGACCTTTTATACAAGATTAATTCATACAGCTCGATTGATATTGCGTATTTCCATCTATTACATCCGGCGTCGAGGTCAGTAAACTCCATATGTCGGAATTCTGTAATTTGCAGAGCCTGAACATCTGCGGCATTTTGTAAAGTATTTTGTACTTTATAATTTTCATTGTTCACAATTTTCTCCTTTCTCAACCTTCACATGTACACTAGATGTTTAAACCATGTGAATCGAACAAATCGATAATCAATAATTCAAATTACACCTCCCAGGTCGCGAGCCCTGCGTTCTCTCTGCGTTTCGTGTCGCTTGTATGCCGAATTTCTGAAGAGTTAAAGGCTAGCGGAATCAACCATTTGTTTTAGCACATTTCCCATTTCATCTGTCGTCGGAATTATCTTCGTTGTGACCTCAAAATTCACTTGGGAGCAACACGACAGAACGTATCCATTGGATATTTCATTCGGTGTAGTGGAACTCTAGACCGACGCACCTTTACGACTTATTGTGAGTCAGTTGCCTTCATTTTCATCACATTTGGACCTCATATTCACACTTAAGCTTTATATAGTGTTTAGATCCACTACATAAATTGGTGAGCCCGAATTGTTTATATTTTGCCTATGGCACGTATATCACTTTTCGATTCCGTTACTGATAAATTCGCAACTCCCGCTATTTTGTCAGGATTTCTGATTTTGACGATATCTTATTTTTTGGAATCGTTAATACTCCTAACTTACCTGAATTTGGTATTGCAAACCCCGCGTTTGGTTCACTCAGGTAGAGGCATTTTTCCGATTTCGTAAGATTACCTTCACAGGCCACCATGTTTTCTTACGTTGCTACGCAGTTGCCCACTGACATTGCTTCAGAAGTAATTGATATACTCGATCCTATGCCAGACGAGTGCCATACGATAAACTCAAGGCAGCAGTTTTAAAGCGTACCACGGCGTCAGACGAGGCCAAGCTGCAACAGTTACTTTCTGGTGTCGAGTTGGGTGATCGCACCCCTCTCAATTACTCCGTCACATGAGATCCCTGGTCGGTGATAACAACATAGGTGATCCCATCCTCAGGCAACTGTGGACCAAATGCCTCCCGCTTAACACCTCGGTCATTTTGTCAGTACAAGACCCCGACACACCATTGGAAAAATTAGCAGAGATGGCGGATAAGGTTCACGAGTGTTTCTTCAAGCGTTCCATCAACAGTGTGTGCGACCCTTCCCATCACACTGATCCCACAAGGTACGCTTGATAACTTACAACGCCAGGTGTCTCAGCTAACACTCACTGTGAATAACTTAGCTGGACGCCTTATGAAGGGCCGTACCTTCTCGCGCACTCGATCCCGCTCTCGCTCGCGACCTGCCACATCTAAGTCCCAAACATCTAACATCTGTTACTACCACAGACGTTTCGGCGACAACGCCCGCAAATGCACACAACCATGTGCATATGCCAGTTCCGCTTTCTAAGGGTAAATCAAGGAAACGACCCGGCCAGCCAGTAATGGCGACGGCTGCCGCTGGCCAGACCAACAGTCGCCTGTTTTATGTCCACGACAACTCCACCGGGCTGCGTTTTCTCATCGACACCGGTGCAGAGGTCAGCGTTATACCCCCCGGTAAAATCAAACGCGATCTCAAACCCGCGGAATACACCCTACAGGCGGCCAACAATTCCAAAATCCTGACCTACGGCCAACATCTCTTGACGGTCGACCTTGGACTGCGCCGAAGTTTCCCCTGGATTTTTGTCATTGCCGATGTCCAACACCCAATTATCGGCGTCGATTTTCTTACAAAGTACGGTTTGGCTGTTGACCTCAGCCGCCGGAAACTCGTAGACAGCACTACTACTTTGTGCGTTCAAGGTGAAGCCACCACCATCAACTCGATCGGACTTCGAACGGCTTTACCAGAAGCTAACCAGTATACGGTGCTGTTGAAACAATTTCCGGGAATTTACCAACCTACACCTAATACCACGGCGCCGAAACATGACGTTGCTCATCACATCATCACCAAGGGACCACCCAGATTCGCACGTCCACGCCGACTGCCTCCTGAGAAGCTGAAAATCGCCAAGGCAGAATTTGCGGAAATGTTACGTCTCGGGATTATCCGTCCTTCAAACAGCCCATGGTCATCGCCTTTACACATGGTCCCCAAGAAGACTGCAGGAGATTGGAGACCATGCGGTGACTACCGAGCGCTGAACAACGTCACCGTGCCGGATCGCTATCCCATTCCGCATATTCACGATTTTTCCATTGGCCTGTCTGGGAAAAAGATCTTTTCCAAAATAGATCTGGTCAAGGCATATCATCAAATTCCTGTGGCTCCCGATGACATCGCTAAAACAGCGATCACAACCCCGTTTGGCTTATTCGAATTTGTTCGTATGCCCTTTGGCCTCAGGAATGCCGCCCAAACATTTCAACGCTTCATGGACCAAGTTCTACGCGGATTAGACTTCGTGTTCGTCTACATCGATGACATACTCGTTGCTAGCAACGATGAGCAGGAGCATCTGTCTCACTTGAAAGCTGTCTTTGAGCGTTTAAACCACTACGGCGTTACTATCACTACAACCAAATGCGTCTTCGGTGCTTCTTCCATTGACTTTCTCGGTCATCGCATCGACAAAGACGGCATCAGGCCACTACCGGAGAAAACCAACGCTATTTCGGATTATCCATTGCCTCAGTCTATCAAAAGCCTACGTCGATTTTTGGGGATTGTCAATTATTATTGTCGCTTTATCCCCAATTGCTCCGACATGCTTAAACCACTTACCGATTTGCTGCAGAGTAACCCCAAAAGTTCGTCTTCACCCCAGAAGCCACCGCCGCTTTCACATCCGTCAAGCAGGCCCTGGCAAACGCCACATCCCTTGGCTATCTGAGTACCGACGAACATGCACAGTTGGTTCTAAAGACCGACGCATCTCAGTCTGCCGTCGGCGCGGTTTTGCAGCAAGTCATCGGCAATGAAATCCGACCACTATCCTTCGTCTCCCAAACGAGGTACAGCACCTTCGGCAGAGAACTGCTAGCTATCTACCTCGCCGTCAAGCATTTCCGACATGTGTTAGAAGGACGGCAGTTTACCATCCTTACTGACCACAAGCCGTTAACGCACGCTTTCAACACTTCCCCAGACAGATACTCCCCGAGAGAAACCCGCCACTTAGACTTTCTCTCCCAGTTCTCGACGGACATCCGCTACATCGATGGTCCAAGCAACCTGGTTGCAGATGCTTTATCTCGCGTGCATATCCACCATTTATCCGCGTTTCCCATCGATTTGGAAGCCATGGCGGCAGCCCAACAAAACGATGCAGAATTTAATCAGCTACGTTCTCATCCGTCCTTGAAGTTCGTTCACTTACCACTCCTGCATTGCAACTCTAAAATTCACTGCGATATCTCGACCGGTAAACCTCGACCTTACGTCCCCTGTAACTACCGGCGAAACATTTTCAGCCACTTCCACTCTATCTCCCATCCTAGCATCCGCTCCACGGTCAAACTGATCACTGACCGTTTCGTCTGGCCGAACATGCGCAAGGATCTACGTGAATGGGCCAAACACTGTCTGTCCTGTCAACGAAGTAAGGTACACCGCCACACCATCACCACGCCTGGCACTTTTAGTGTACCGGACGCCCGTTTTAAACACGTTCACGTTGACATAGTTGGCCCACTTCCACCTTCGAACGGCTTTACGCACCTGTTGACCCGCACTGGACCGCAAGCAACGCCCATACGCGACATCTCAGCCGAGAACATCGCACGGACGTTTGTGGAAACTTGGGTATCCTCCTTCGGTGTACCTGCTTCCATCACCACTGACCGCGGTTCCCAGTTCACATCCACACTGTTTCGCGACCTGCAGCACTTACTCGGCTGTGAACACTTCCGAACAACCGCCTACCACCCAGCGTCAAATGGCTTAGTGGAACGTTTCCATCGTCAACTTAAAGCCGCCATCCTTGCTACGACATCTGGTTCCAACTGGTCAGAAAAGAGGTCTTTGAGGCTCACACAAGCTTGAGGATGCCATCTTAAAACAATTGTGAGCGGAAGAGCTGTTACCTGCAGTACAGCACACATTGGTTGCCATGGATGAGGACAGCTCAATCGACAAATTGGCAGCCCTTGCAGACGAGGTATCGGAAACCTCCCCTTTACAACCATTGTGTGCCGCAACCATAAACGTTCCTACGTTGCTCCCCTTATTCCCAATAACTGATGATAGTCTACAACTTTTGGCAGAGGGGATGTGCCACCGTATAGACTGTGTGAATTTGCGGATCAATGGGCTGAAGAGGCATCCACTCGGAGGCCGTGCGTGGTATAACTCTCGCGGTCCCTCACGGTGACGTTGGCACCATCAGAACTTCTGGTACAAAGTAAAAGAAAGCTTTTAGCCGTACACATTCCGAACTCGCCACGCGTCACCGTCAAACCGGCAGGCCAGCCAGTAACGGCGACGACTGTCGCTGGCCCAGCAGGTACTAGTCGCCTATTTTTCATCAGGGATCGATCGACCGGCTTGCGGTTCCTTATAGATACCGGAGCCGAGCTCAGCGTTATTCCACCGCAACCAAATGATCGACTTCAGTCTGGCCAGTACACCTCACAGGCTGCGAATCAAAGTCGCATCGAAACTTTCGAGGAACGCTCTCTCACTGTCGATCTCGGTCTCCGGCGATGTTTTCGATGGATATTCCTGCTTGCTGACGTTCAAACGCCACTCATCGGTGCCGACTTCCTGGCACATTTTAACCTTTTCGTTGATGTCAAGTGACGTAAGCTAACTGACAACACTACCGCATGCACAGTAAATGGCGTCCAATCGACGATCGCATCAATCGGCATCCGGTCTGCCCTTCCACCAACACCGTCTTTTGTAGCACTGTTAAAAGATTTTCCTTTGTTAACTCGGCCGCGCTTATATACCGAGACGGTTAGGCACAATACGGAACATCATATCACAACACGAGGTCTTTCGGTCTTTTCTCATCCATACCGTTCACATCCAGGTAAACTTCAAATAGTCAACGATGAATTTTAACATATGCCTCAGTAATACGTAATTCGTCCTTCGAGCAGCTCTTGGGAAGTATCACTGCACACCGTACCAAAATGTCTTTTGGTCATTGCAGATCTTGCGGTGAATACCGCACTCTTAACAACTGCACACTCGTGGACAGGTACCTATACCGCATGTACACTTTTCTTAGGCCTCGCTGACGCTGCTGTTTTCTAACTTAGATCTAGTACGTGCCTATTATAACGTCCCGGTTGCCGAGGAGGACATTCAAAAGACAGCCAATAAAACATCCCTGGAATTTTCAATTTCACCAGGATTCCCTTCAGGCTTCGTAACGCAGGTCATTTATTTCAGCGATTCGCGGACGAATTACTGCGTGAACTCCTTCTTGCACACGTCTGCATTAACGGTGTCCTGATCGCTAACCGCTCCAGACAGGAACGTTTGTTTCATCTTCGTGCCGTTTTGCGTAATCTGATATAACCGTCAACGCCAATAAGCGTGCCTTCGTAGTTAGCTCGTTTGGTTTTCTGGGACATCGCATTGACCAAACTGGCATCGCACCTCTGTCAGATAACTTTGAGTTTATCTCGACTTTTCCGGTTCCAACCACAATGACGGAACTCTAACCATCATTGGCGTCTCCTCCCTCATTGCGCTGATATCTTAAAACCCCTGGCCGACCTCAAAAGCAGGTCCATTTAACTCCCGCCCGATGCTAGAGTAGCTTTCTGTACGGCAAAAAAGCGGTTTCACGCCACTGGACTAAGCTTTGCTGGTTGTGATCCGGACGCGTCTCTCCTCACCACTGATGCATCGAACGCCGCCGTTAGCGCAGCTGAACAGTAGTCCGTAAATGGTGGACAACAAAATCTACAACCGGCGCAGACGAACTACATACCTTTGGACGTGAAATACTGGCTCTCCACTTGGCCACCCGGCAGTTTCGACGTCTTTTGGAGGGTCGACACATTGTTGTGCCAATCGATCACAAGCCCTTGACATATGCTTTACACGTCAAACCTGACCGTTGTCCTTCGAGTGAAATCAGACGGTCTGACTATATCCTCCGGACATCACGAACATCCGACACCTGCTTCATAACACAGATGTTGTCGGTGATGCATTGTCGCGCCCTAACATCATCTTAGTCTAATCGTCCCTCTTAATTTGGCTACAATGGCCACTATCCAGCACCGCAATCAGAATATAAAAGACATCTCCACTTGTAAGTCCCTAAAATGATCTAGCATCCCTCTGCCGACACAAGCTGGTGACATTATGTGCGATATTTCAATCGCTACTCGTAGATTTTTGGTCTCGTGTTCTTATCAACATAGCGTTTTTAACCAGTTCCATTATCTCACCCCGGAAGACGCGGTGCAGTGAAGCTAGCTGCACAATGTTTCGTTTGGCCCTACAAGAACGAAGACGTTTGCCTCTGGTCTCAACGATGTGTTGAGTGTCAGAGAGGTAAAATGCACAGACATACGTTTACTACACCTGGCACATTCCCTCAGCCAGACGTCTGTTTTTACCACGTACACCCCAGCATAGTTGGTCCATGGCCACCCTCCAACGATTGCATGTATATGCTGATTGCATTCAATCGTCTTGCCTGTTGGCCTTTACCCGCATTCATTGGAGAGGTTTCAGCAGAGACAGTTGCTAAGACCTTTTTGAAACATTAGACCGCTAACTTTGGTGCGCCATCCACAATCACAGCCGACCGAGGCACCCGTGTTAAGTCGTTCCTTCCTCATAACTTCGCGCCGTTACTTGATTGTTCACACATAAATACGACGGCATACCATCCCTGCACCAATGGTTTGTCCGAAAGCTTTCAAAGCAACTAAAAACCGCGATAACTGCCCAACCGTGCACAACGAAATTAAGTCATCGTCTGTGACTAATTCGCCCTAGAATCCGGTCTACCGTTTAAGAGGACATCGGTTGTACTACTTCTCAATTAGTTTACGGTGCCATTTTGCACCTCTCAAAGGGATTGATTTAACCCCCGACACATGCAGACCCAAGCACGCATTTTATTGCAAGTTTACGACAACACAGGTTCAGCTTTCGTTTCACACTACCCGGTCCACATTGGAAGCCCCTACAGCCTCCCTATGACGGTCCGTTTAGAGTGCTTGAACGCAAAGACAAGTACTTCATTATCAACCGTAACGGCACTCGTGATTCAGTAAGCGTCGACCGCTTAAAAGTGGCCTATGTGGACCCTTCAGACTTGCCTCTACCTCCTCCTCCTGACGTGACTAACCCCTCGTCCCATCCACGTCTTCCGAACCAATCCATTACACAAAACTCACGAACAGTTTCCCGTTCCACCACTCCCAGTTGTAGCGGACAAGTGGGTATGCGCTAGACCCTCGTCCACTAACAATTTAAAACGCCTTTCCTGAAGAGCAATCGAAACGTAGTCCCAACAGGCATCGAACTAGAGAACGCAGTGGGGTTTAGAAACAAACCGTATATTTCCAGCAATGTTTGGCAGTTAGCTCTAGCCTAGTCTGGGACCAACGGCAGCAACCAAGAGAAGAAAGAAAAGAATCGCGAGGTGGGCTACCGCCCACTCGGCGGCACTCAAAAGCGCGCCAAGCGAAAAGTGCGTGGAACCTTCGAGTGCGTTAAACAACGCTCGAAAAGGTTCGGGCTAAACGACCTTGAAGAATGGAATATAGATGAGTCGTTAGGAAAAGGACAAGCGTTCACTGCGTGCAATTAGTTGCACGACTGAAGAAAGTGGCACTGAGTTCATATCAGGCCTCCTATAGCAGGCGTACACAGAATCATGCGTACAGAACAAACAAGCGGGAAAACATGGTTGCAGCCGGGATCCTTAGAGAAGCCACACGACCGCTGGCCACTACAGAAGCACCTGATACCTAAGCATGTTCTGCCTGTCAGTTTCGAGGCTGCGGATAGAGTGAAGTCCTGTAGTTTGGGGAGAAAGTAGAATCAAGTTATACCTGCACCTATCCTTTAATTTCAAGTTCGTTGATCAATCACACATTCAACTAAGGGATCAAGCAGTCGTGGGAATCAACCCATCTAACCCTTAGCAGGAGCTATTACTACTGAATTTGATGTCGTCCCAATCTGACAAAACCCTTTGTGGGCAAGCGATGACTGAAAAACCGGTGGTGTTATGTAATACCAACAGTACTTGGAAGCAGGCGCATCAGCACCAGCAACAATTCACACCGGTAACTCACTAAGGAAATACAGCAGTTGGACTGCACCGTTTTAATGCAAACTTTGTCCAACACTGGAACAACTGTTAATCATGTGTCCATAAGCATTCCCGACTCAAGTGTCCATTCCAAAATTCCAAATTCCACAGGTATGGTAAAATAGGTTACAATCAACCCCCCCTGTCGTAGTTCAAAGACGTGTTTGGTTCATAATTCTGCGGAAACGTAGTCGACCATTTGAATTCCAATCCGCTGCTCTTACTGTAATTTCCAGTAAGTCTGTTGACTATACATCATGTACCGAGTTCATTCACCGTTAAGAGTGGTCATGAACATTTCTTCATTACTGGGGCTCGCAGTGTTGTCTCTTATTTCAGTTGGTTGCAAAGGGCGGTTGAAAAATTTATTGCTTTCGGTCCCGCCAATGCTTCTGCTAATGACATTATTGAAAATGTTTTGTCCATTTTTGATAAATGTAAACTTTCACTTCCAGAACACACGGTAAGTTACTTATATGTGTCCATTTGTTGTTATCAAGTCTGGTTCATCTATCATTGGTCCTGAGTATATGAAAATTTTGAAGCCATTCTTATGTCGTCCGTTAAATAGTCTGTCACTGAAATTTGTGTTCTGAGCCCGTTTCAGATTTGAAGTTGGCTACCGAGGTACTTGCAGTTGAGCCGGTGCAGGTGAGAGGTCCTGAGTGTCCGAAGAAGAACTACTGTCATCACTGTAACAACCCGAAATTCTACTTAAACTACAGTGGGTATACTGATTGTGATTCGAGACTGAACATTGTGTTGGCGTGGTTAAGCTGTATGAAAAATTATTGGTAAGCTGCTATTTTGTTGGCCAACTTGCTGGGTTGTTGCCATTGCGTAGAAACTAGCTCTAGATTTCAGCAGGGTACAGCTGTGATTACTGCTGCGTATTTTCTGAAGCTACACCGGAGTTTCCAGCATTTTTACAGAACAGCCGGTCAAACTCATCATTTTCTACCTCTCTAGCAGATTGGGACCGCGAACGTACGTATGGGCAGACTGAGACCGTTCACGTAGTGGATCCGACTCTGAAGTGCTTATTAACGGTATTTGACATCTGGTAAAACTAGTGAAAGCAGTGGCATGGTATATTCGCATCGTTAGACTTGTTGGAGTACTAAAGTCTGGGGTTCAGGGATCCGGTGAACTTAGGACCACCACGTGTGTTCGAGTTGAAACAAAAAGCTGTAGGTTGCTAATGTTTGTTCAAGAAAAACGTTTTCGGGTGACCTGAAATACCTCAATATCTACCGAAAGAGACGAATAGAAAATCTGTCCCGATCGCGACCAGTAATAACAGACAGTGTAAACGTTGTTGATCCATGAACTGAGAAAATTCGTCCCATCGTTTGCATTCCCTATTTTTCCCACTAACCTGACACTTGTTCCCACTACCTCACCCACCCCGTTTTGTTTTATTGAACTAATGTGTCATTAAGTGTCCTTGGCGCGAGTAGCCATTCTTGTCCTGGCTTACTGGCGTGACGGCTGACCTTTGACCTTGCTGGTCCTGTTGAGAAACTGTTGATTTTGCTGGACGAGACTATCGTCGCGAACGATTGAGGTTTGCTTTTTGTAATTACTGATGCATTTCTTTAATAGTACCGTAGAAATTGTTGGGTCCAATCTTGTTTTCATTTTGGGGATCCGTTTTTGGGCTACGCGTAACTCAACGATCAGACGTGGATCGTTACAGTACCCTCACCGGATGAAACATGTAGTGTTGAAAGCGATGGAAACCGTCAGGCGAGTGATCAGCATGTGCTGTTGGTTCAAATTACGCTGCCCTAGACCATGAGAGCCCGCGATGGCTCCATTACAAATAACTAGTTTGTTTGCCGGTGCGTATTGTTTCTGGACGCGTTGGAGTGGATAATTTCGGTTTCTCGGGTGTGAAGATAGGTAGAGTCAAATCTAAAGGTTACGGCTGCGCGTTCCACTGTTTCCGGACTCGTGCCACCCATTTAGATGTCACACACCTACTCTTGACTGCTTCGTTCGTGAGGACACATGAGATCTGTGTGTGGACCAGTTGCAAAGAAGCCATCTACAACGGCAACGGTGGTGGCTTTGTTGGGAAAAATCAGGGCCGTAGCAGAAGCTACTGTCAAAGGCCCACAATCTCCCGAGACAAATTCAAAAGTTGAAATCTTTTCATCAAGGACATCTCGGTTTTTATTGGGCTTCTATTGATCAGTTTATAAACAAGATGCAAAATAAGTAACTATGTCTTTCGCTTGAAGGGCTTTCCAAAGAGAAAACGGTCATTTTTATGCAACTTCCGAATTTTCTAGAATAATTTTTAAAATATTTAAATTGAAATTTCGAACAGCGTACATATAATTCATCAATTGTAAAT
>LOND01000507.1:88932-128882 GCA_014220965.1 Paragonimus kellicotti | reverse complement strand
CAATGCTAGACGCTATTTCACACTCTGCTAAACAACTCGGAATGAATTGAAATGAATGAATTGAAATGGTTCACGAAGGGGTTGGTCACTGTAGGTCGGGTTTGTCTCCTGGCTGGGGCCCTCGCGACTCACAGAGTCGGTGGCTTGAGACGTTAGGTGAGATGGCGGCTAATCGAGCTCAGTGGCGTGAATGTTGTCGTTGTTTGGCCGAGTTGTCTGTGAAGTGAGTGCACTTAATGATGCGGGCAGTGAAAGCCGTAAGGAAGCTGTCTTGCTGATGACGCCTTACTTTCACTCACAGCTCGGTTGTTTGTTTGCAAGGTGTAGGCGCCTTGATGTTGTATGTTTGAATATAGACGTAGCTATTTTTAGTAGTTAGGTCCACTTCCCCTCTCCTTTTCTTCTTTCTTCCTATATAGGTTTTTTTTTTTTTCTTCTTGGTTGTGTGGCAGTTAAGCCTCAGTGTGAACCACTGATGTATTGCTGTCTATGATGATGAGAAGGAGGATGTACCATTCAATCAAGCTGCCAACATTCTCCAATCTATGCGCGGATGTTATCTTGAGACATAACATCCTTGGGCCCAATGAAGAGCTCAACATTCCGTTCGGTAGTATCAATACATTATTCGTTTTATCCGCCTTACCGCTGGCACGGCTTGAATTACCGCCACTTTCTCATACTCTTTCGGGAAACTGTAAACTTACTGCAACCGAATCCCGATGACAGTTTTGAGCACGAGAAGTTCAAACACGAGGAAATACGGTCGACCTTTCGAGATGTAGTCGGCGTAACTCATCATTGCAGTGCTCAATTTTGGTCGTTTCACAGATGGTATAAAAACGAGAAGACTGTGGGGCGTGCGATACTGAGAACAATAACGCCATTTCTTGAGCCTATTCTGTTATTTCAGCTCGAGGAACTGATGAAACGTGCAAAGCACCGTGACGTAGTTGATCAGGGTCATCATCATCATAGACAGCAATGACATCAGTGGTTCCATGAGGCTTTTCACGGAGGTTGTCAAATAGTTGTCGAAAAGCTTGTCATCGGTATAATCAAGATCAGTCAGGCTTCCGCCGGGGAGGAGGTCCATACCGGCATCCCATGAGTGCCGCAGACAGTCCTCCATTATTTCGTCTATGATTGAACCATAAAAAGATGGTGCTAAAACTGCCATACAGATCACCGTAAACACTAACCTGAGCTGAAATATAAAAATAAAGTGCTAACAATTTATGCACATACGTGGTCGGTACACCTCTACGCTTAAACGACCTCAAAGGTGGGCTCATTGAATCGAACGCACTTTTATAGTAGAGAATTTTGGTCGACGTTACTTATGCAATCATTCAGATTGATCCGTGTGAAATGACGATTTCACGTCAGAGCCACAGGAGTGATTGGTCCGTACGATGAGCTCTGTTCATCTAACATTCGGCATATAAGAGCTAAGATAGAAGGCGTAAATTGATTACTAACTCAAAGATAAAACAAACGCAACACAATGTTGTACCACTCTCCCTCGCCAAGAAATGTGGGTAGACACTAAAGGGAAGTGGTAGAGCATGTGTACACTAATCAGAGAATACAATGCTTAGTAGTGAGCGTCAGTGTGAAATGAGTTTACGCGTCTCTGTTTCTCAGGCTGTATGGATGAACACGCCGTTGCTGTTTAACTAACGTTTTTAGATTACGTGAGTGATAATTATTGTAGAGATCAAAAGATGCTTCAATGTTGTTTATGTCAAGTGAGGGAATTCCGTTATTCTGCCCGTGATAGCGACGCGGTACCAGGTTACAGATATGGTCTTTTAGATCAGATGTGTCGATGATTCCTGCAAGACCGTCTCAGGTATGACTTCTGCATTGAGGACCAATTGATAAACGGAAACTGTTTCTTCTCTGCCGTTAGGAGGATGGATGTACGCCTACTGAGGTTCGCATTGAAATAATTCAGCCTCTTCGATGAGTGGACCACAATAAGACTTTCTAATTTTTTTTTAAACATCGATCCAGACTTGGTGAATCGCGTCGAGACAGTTGTTTCGGAGGTCGACCTCCGGTTATAGAGGAAGAATCTTCCATGTAGTGTATCATTAGTTGCGGTACACAAGAGTGACCTCACAGAGTAGTGCATCAAGAAGAACCAATTCCCATTGGTTGATGACTAAGTTACGGGATTTTAAGATGAGTAACACGGTTTTCCAAAGCGTTCTGTTTTTAACGCTCTATTTGGCCGTTTCTCTGGGGTTTATACGATGTCGTTCTACCTGTCGCGACTCCCCTTTCGTGAAGTAACTTTTGAACACCAGTCGAAATGAATGATAATCCACGGTCAGAGTGAATGTATACCGAAGTGGCGAACAACGAAAACAGCTGACAAAAACATTTGATAACAGTCTCACTAGTCTGATCGGGATAAGCAAAAACAAAAGGAAAGCGACAGTGCTAATTGTCAATAACAAACGGTTGTTAGTTGCTGATTGAGAGAGGACCCTTAAAGTCAGGTGAGAGTCTTTCGAACGGTTGTGTGGCTTTCATAATTTCACTCCGAGCTGCGCAGCATAAACAAGTTAGGCTTCACGGCACACGAAACATTTCGTCACGACGCTTCGAACTTCTTCCACAGGAAAGGAGAAGTTTCTGGTGCTCACGAAGTGCATCAACTTAGAAACACCGGAATAACAGTGGTTTGTGTAGTCCTTGTAAACAAATATTTGTCAGTAGCGTTCCGCAACAATTACGAAAGAGTGCATCTACCGCTTGGTCAGCTTCACCGGGTTGATGTACGATATCGAACTTGAATGAAAATAGTTCCAGTTTCCAAAGTTTAATTTTATCATCCTTGACCCCCTGTATGCTGATTGCTGTAAATGAAGGCGACAGAACTTTGGTCAGTAACAAGTTTAAAATGGCTGGTAAATAGAAAATTTTCCCACTTACTCATGGATCCCACGACGGCATACGGCGGAATGGTATCTTTCATTGGGAGACATTACGTGATAATGGGTTTACTGATCGACCATTTTGACTCAGAGTGGCAATGATCGCCGCATCAGAGGCGTTTGTATCGGTAGCCAAAAAGATGTTGCGCCGAATAAAAAAAAAGATAGCCGCTTTGGACAGCTCGTCTTCTGTAGCCTCCATGGACTCCGACTTCAGTTAGCAGAGGATATGTGTTATGCACAAGTTTGTGGATTTTATCAGAGAAGTGAGATATCTACCGTGAATAATAAGCGACTAATCCAGCCACTCGTTAGTGACTTCAATTTAAGAGGGGGGGGGGACTAATTCTCGTGAAGGTTTTAGACAATCTAGATACCGTTTGATGCTGTTCATAGACACCTCTTAACCTGGAAGTTTCATTTGTTTTACGGTGATGATGCTTTTCGATTCATTAAAGGTCAATCCGTATTTATCGGTAACTTCTAAGAACTTTCGAAAATTGGGGTCATGTTCAATGGAGTTTATCCCACATACTACTATTGTCAACATAAATAAAGATGTCTTCTAATCGTCCGCGTGCTATTATATTGTCGCTAGTATGTTAGAAGCATGCGACGTCGTTCGTCACACCAGATGGAATCCAACGAGAGTGATGCAAATGTCTGCACTTCTTAAAGGCCGTAAAGGACCTTTTTTCTCAAATAAGAATTTGATGATAAGCACTCTTAAGGTCTAGAGTGCAATATATGTCTTACGTAGTGATGCGTTCGACCATCTGCGCAGTTTTTTGGAGGGGGATAGATGTCTAAGGCGGTATATCTGTTGGTCGTTTGGCTATAGTCAACGACCATTCTTTTATGCAGGTCGTTGGCACCACAAAGACTTGAGCTGCCCAAGAGGAAGAGGAAGGCTCGATAACTCTTTCAACAAGCAGATTGCGAATATCATCAGGTATACACTTTTTGTCCGCTGGACTATGCCTTCTGACTTTTGTCGCGATTGGCTTGCAGGTTCGTCACATTCTGAAAAGACGAGAAGGTTCGATGTGGACGAAGATCAATTAACAAAGTGAAAGCGGTGGTTATTGTCTCACCGAATTGAATTTCAACGCTTTTGTGAAGTCTAAGAAAGTCGTGACCAAGAAGAACGTCTGCACGTAAATGTAATAAAATTGATAAATGTTATAAGAATAAATAAGCACGAGGATGGTGGTTAGTGGAAGGTTCAGAAAAAAAATATTTGAGGTAAGTGTGAGAGTAACATCAGACTTCCCTGTTTTTCAGGCTGCATGGATGAGTTCGTTGCTGTTTTTAAAACTGGTGTTACATTTAGTCCATCGGTGCTTTCGATGTGAGGCTGTGGACGAGATTCCGCAGATGTGACCTCTTGTTGGACCGCGTCAGTCTGTAATTCGGGTATCAATCAGGTTCGTGCTCATTTAACCCCTGAGCTTCAGCAAAAGAACCAGAGCTGATGTTGTCATAGCAGCAGACCTTATCAAGGGATGAATGCGCAGATGGCATTTTCGAAGCTAGGTAACAAATGAACCGTCTCTTTTTTCCCCGTTAAGTAGGCAGACGCGAGCATATCGTGGATTGCACTTGACTAACTCGACCTCAACTAAAAGTTTGTACATCGAGGATCCTAAGTGACGTCGTATTAAGACCGATCCCAGAACGGCGCACCAGCTCCGTAAAGAGACGCCGGTTACAAGAAAATAGGCGTTCATGTGAGGTGGTGTTCGTTGCTGTACACAAAAGAGACCATATGAAATATGAAGTGTCCAGCAATACAAATTCCCAGTGACTGTATCATTCGCCAAAATGTACCCAACCAGCCTCTCGACCTATTCGTCTGCTTGAGGGTTGTAATTCGTCGTACTACTGGTGGCGATACCCTTACTATGCAAGAAACTTTTCAGTTCCTCGGAAATATAGGCAGGGCCTGCTTCTGAGTGCACGTAAATGGGTATAACAAATATCGAAAGCAGTTAACAGGGCCACTTGATGTGTCGGATGCCGTCATTTCCGGACAAGGATACTCAAACTGAAATCTTGAGTATTCAGCAACGGATCTGAGGGAGCCCTTAAGATCGACATTCAATCTCTCGAGAGGAACGGTCGCTTTGGTTAGAGTACCGTTTGATGAGGCTTAAAATACCGGCTTTAACTCTGTATCAAACAACATGAAATGGCACTTCACTTCAACTGAATAGAGTAGGATTCCGGTAGGTATGAACTCCAACGTCCGAACTATGCCTGGATGACACAACGATTTACATAATTCCTTCAGAGACATGTTGTGAATCGATGATACATAATGCATGTGGAATAATGCATCGGCCACTTGATTTTCATCTCCTGGACGATACGTAACTTCAAAGCCGTAACACGAAAGCTCGAGGCACCATTGCTGAATTTTATGATTCCCAATCTTCTCATGCTATTGAACGTCATGCATAGAAGTGACGGATTTCTGATCAGTAATCAGTCGGAAATTGATTTCCAGCAAACAATGTCTCCACTTTTTGATGGTGTTGACTATAGTATCTGCTTCCTTCTTGGCAGGAGAGTGACGCCCGGTGACAGTGTTTTGGGGAAAAACGCTACTGATATGTTATCCTTTATTAAAATATTAACGATGGCAATGTCCGAACTATCAATCTCCACTGTTAAAGGTGGTTGATGATCAGCACTGGTACCCATCGCTTCTCTAGGTCGTTTTTGAGTGACTAAAATGGTGCATTGACATTGCGAGACAGAAGGAAAGTACGGTTTTTGACCAGCAGATTAATCTTGGCAGAAAGGTAAAAGTTTCACGGGGAGTAGTAAGCGAATAATCCCATAGCGCGTTGGGATTATTTCACTACGCTACAAGTTGCCGCGGACGGTAGCCAATAGTACGGGCGGACAACTACCAGTAGGTGGACGCCCGTCCTCTGTATTAGAACTGGTCGCTTTGGTTCTTACATGTTATCTGGTCCGCACCGGACGATTTGTTTTTCCAGCCATTCAGCCCATCCGTTAATTCTGAAAGATAGGTTTGTAACAGCTGAAACATATTTGTCGCGTGTATTTGCGAACTCTAGTTGGTGACCATCGCACTAGGAAAAATAGGTCTGAGTCGTTCTGTGACTGTTCTCTATCGTCTCTGTAGCTCTGTCTGCCAATTATTTTTTAAGTTGTCCGCGAAACTGCCTGTACTGCTTTGATCCCCTTTTTACAATAGTTTTTCACATTTGTTACATCTGGTCGCACTTTTTTTGCCTTGACGATATGTATGTATATGTACTATATACATTATACACATATACTATGTATACCTAACACATCACTTTTCGCTTAACTATATATATATATATATATATATATATATATATATATGATGTATGTATGATGTATGTATTGCTGTCTCTGATGATGATGATGATGATATGATTAAACGAAGAGTGCGATGTGTTAAGTGTACGATACTAATGTTCCCTGACTCAGCTCATCCGTTTTTTTCTTCGAATTTCCACTCTCATCTCACTTGCTTACTTATTTTGTTGTTCTCACTGATGCAAGCATGTGATACTTGAAACCCCGTGTTGGCTTGATACCATCATGTTCTCCGTGTCGCCAATAAGGTTGGTTCCCAGACGCCCCAGGATTTACATACGTTGGTCAGCGTTGTATCATAAGAGACAAAAAATTACAGTCCTCTATAGGTACGCATTTTTTTGTATGTATTGTTGGGGATTAATTAGCAACTTCTGTTGTAATACGATGAACTGATGTTTTTGGGTTACTTTCTCCCCTTCTTTTAGACGTAAATTCATACATCCCAGATCGACATAGATCACAGCCGGCTCCTTCTTTCCAGCACTTTTCCAGCCGCCGTCATCCTCATGATCAAGTTGGTCGCCTCAGTCCCCATTTATCACCTGCCCCTCACCCTAACGAGTCCTCCTCGCCGGGGAATCTTCTCGAAACCAAAACGTTCCCCTCTGAGCATCCCGGCGACGCTTTACCGTCTACTCGGTCGATGCCCCTTTGCACTCGATGTCATCAGCCAATCCTAGATCCTTACCTCTATCGGATTCTGGATTGTTCTTGGCATGAGTCATGCGCGGTTTGTTCGGCTTGCTCGGCTGAATTGTCAGATGTTTGCTTCATGCATGAGGGCAAGCTGTTCTGCCGCAAAGACTACGATCGGTATGAGGTTTCTGATGCTTGTTCTCGAACACGTTCACCATAGTATCACAATGTTTTCTTGACGAGATTTTCTGATGCCTTTCTTCTTTTTGGATGTTGTTCGATTATGGTAAAAGTTATTCGAAATGGGTACATATGCGCATATACACATAAAAGTTGTATTGAATGCATTCAGCTAATACTTTGGCTCAAGCTGCTGTTCATCGCAACGGTGGTAAGGCAAATTTTGAGAAAGACCTCACTAAAAGTAAAAACTTAACTAGAGGAAAGATGACTGATTAGACGCGCTAACAGATGGATCAAGTTAGACTCGGAAGTATCCCCTATGTATGTGGGTCACATTTATGTTCCATTTAACAAACTAAGATGGGCTTTCGGATTAGACGAACTGCCGCAGCGTTTAATACTCCTGCCGAAAATACATTCTGTGTCGATTGAAGCGAAAATGTAACTGTGCACAATTTTTGAAGGTGTCAACGAGTGTGAGACGCTAATTTGTGTAATTTTTTGGTAAGCGTTCCAGTGACGTACTGATTTCTCGCAGTTCGCCTACACAATATTCGGATCTCGGATATGATTTATTCCAACCGACCAATATAACAAATGGATCAGCGTTACTGAATGCACCGGAACTGCGTGGCGCCAGGTGAAATGAACTTCGCGTAAGAATGTTAAGAGCCTGAATGGTATTAAATAACTGAATTAGTCTGAGTGCATTCCGAAGAGTAATAAACACTCAGTCGATCATAAGCATGACAGTGTCTGATGATTTCAATCCTTTGAAACCTGCGACCATTGAATTAGAAGGTATTTTTTAACCGCTGTCGTAATTAGTGTGTATTAAATTAATCTGTGCGGATAGTAACTTGTTTTCTCTTGCATTGATAGAGCCGTGTTATGTCTTTTGTATATCGTGAGTAAAATAGTTCCTTATTTGGTATTGACATAACTAAGTTGGAATTATTTTCTATGCGAGTTTTCATCCGGATTCTCGGTACTATGTGCGCTAAGTCACCAGTTGACTGCATCCGATTTCTTTGCAGCCACTTTTATTGGCAAGGGTTCTAACCCGTTCCCGCGGAAAAGTTCATTTGCGTCGTTGCCATCTACCTGTCTTGTTCTCCTTTAAAATACTGCTCAGTCATTAACAGTTATCACCCTCATTGAGGTTGACCTGCTGGAAATTTTGGAAATGACTGAGCTTCTTAAATATAGTTGATCTAATCCTTGATCACTTGAGTAAACGAGATTTAAATACATCGTTCTATACCTGGAAGTGTTGATGCCGAGCAGAGTCGTAAACATTGCACTCTCAATGTTCTTACATACCGCGCGCTTCTTTTGGACGGATTTACTTTCATCTTGTCAAATGCACACGACGCTGGTGACCTTCATGAACTAATCGTGAAGTCGTCACTTGCGAAGATTGTTCTGTCCGGATGCAGAATTTTTACTGGTATTATCAGGGTAATTCGGATTTAATGATTGATTTCATATGAATACATAGCACTTCCAGTTGAAAATGTTTGCAAACTATTGTTATTATTATTATTATTATTATTTCCTTGGTTTGGTGATAAGACTCATGTTACCTTATGGTTTTGAGGCACGTGCTGATATCTGTTAGGTAACATTAAATCAGACACATCAAGAGAGAGTCGCCAGTTAAAAACATCTCCTGGGATTGCGTATTATCCCATAGATTATTTAAGTGTTCAATTAATGTGACACTGTCCTTTAAAGACATAGCGAAGCGTTGTTACAACACTGTTGTAGTAAAAAGCTGAGACCAGATGCTCCCAAGCGACTGATGGTCCCTTGGTCAACGGTTGACCTTCATCGTCAGCATACATCGACGAAAATGTTTCACTTATAGTGGCTGTGTCTGACCAGAAGGTACTATGACTTGAGCTACTGTTCACAACCATTGTGGCGTGAGACGTCCTAGATGAGGAAAAATAATTTAAAAAATGGATAAAGACAGGACTAAACAGAACGACTTGGAACGTAATCATGGGCGCTCTATTTACTGTGTCATGTCATCTTGGATAGCGTTTCCATCTATTGGTTTGTATGATCACGAGGTCTGCAGTCGCGCAGGCGACACTACTCACTTTATTCTACGGAACAGTCGAGATAAAAACTTATAGGCGAGCTTATGTTCTCGATGATTTGTCTTCAGGCCGGTACAGTTATATAGAGAGTTGATAGAATCAGGCTGCTTGACCCGGTATTGTCATCAAAAAGCGGTTTGTTCAGGCGCTGCACCTACCATGGCCACAAATCCACCGGATCGATGGACCAACCTGCGCGGTCAAACCAATGGACAAGCGTGACGTAATAGACCAATCAAGCCATCGCCAATTGATTGACCAGTGACCTAGTTTCTCTGTAATAAGTCTGATCGATATCTCGATCTAACTCTATTAACTCCTTATATAATTGTACCGGCCTGAAGATGAATTATCGAAAACATATGTTCGCCTATATGTCTCTATTCTCATTATCGTAATGGGACATATTTGGAACAGTCAGCGTCTTCATGTTCCATGACCATGCCATTGCGGGGCTACCCCGTGGTTTTACCTAACTGTCGTTGGTCCCAGTAAATGATGTCCTGTGCGGGAAACACCCAAATGATCTGAACTACGTGACCTCACCATCACAGACTATGCAGCCCGATTATTCGTCCTGTTGATCGCACATTCTATTCTACTTAATGACTTGCAGTTCATCTGCTGAGCCCTAATAGACAAGATCTGACATCAACGTCCTATCCACTGTGCTATCGGCCTCGGTTGGCTCCTCACTACCAAGTTAGTTAAAATCTTGGGTCAATAATTTCCGGTTGGATCTCTCAGATACACTCCGCGTACTGTTGACTTGCTGATTAGCCTGCTGAGCCTCAGTCTCCTAAGTCGACGTCCTACGGTATGGGAGACGGAATAATATTTTGACAGACCAAACCATTTGTGCTTGTCTTGTTTCTTCCTGACAACGTTAATGCTAATTTTCATTACCCAACCGGGACAGAAATCGTACTGAGTCCAAAAAATGTGCGAACCTCACTAGGTTAGGTCGCAGTCGATGGTTGTTTAAGCACCGCCAGACTGCTAACTTCCATGGAAATCTGTATACAAACCTGAAAATGTTCGGTTTTCTTATCCGCCTACCCCTCCCCCTGTATACCGTGTGTTGGATGGGTATGATAGGGTGTTGTATGATATCCCACTATTCCGCTTAACCGGACTGCATCAGCGGCGGAGGTGTAGGGAATGAAATAGAAGGCTAGGGCGGTGTTCGCTAATCTAAGACACCTATGGCGACAGAGAGGTATTTCTCTGAAGCTTAAGGGTCGCGTATATCAGACAACAGTGAGGGCTGTATTACTTTACGGCAGCGAAACCTGGCTACTCAGGTCATCCTCTTTTAAATGTAAAATGGTTCGCTAGAATTAGAATTAGAAAACGCTTATCAAACTGCGCAGTTCGTATTAGTGCAAATATGCACCGGATAACAATATCAATGATTATGTTGACCGCTTCTGACGGAACACTACTGATTCACCCTAGATATTAGTTTGACGAAACCTGCAGACGAACGTCATTTGATTCCCCCTACCTCAAATGTGATAGTGCCAGTGTCGAAAACTGATGTACAAACTTACGTAAAGACGGTTAGGATTGCTTGGCTTAACGAGCCAAGGCGGTTCATGCGGTATTCCTTGTCCAGGAATAGGGAGTGAAGTTTCCCCGACTCGTGCTTGCACAGGCCACTGCAAGGAGTCAGTGATACCATATGTAAAAAGAGGACCTGGCGAATTTATTACTTTCGTAGCAACTTGGTAGACGAGTTGGGCACTTCAAATATCAATTCTATTGATGTGAATTGATTAATTTAGCTGTTGACGATTGATTTTGTGTTTAATCATGACGTTCTTGATTATCCTCTTTCTTAAACCGGAATGGCTTCGGAGTTTGACTTATCGACTCATTCTGGACCTTCAGGCCTAGTCTGCGAGCCTTTCAATGTTGGCACTGATAAATTTCCTCCGGAAATGATCACACTCCTTCGCTCAACATGGACGTTTACAGAGGTTATTTACGACCGACGCTTATCAATAAGTATTCTCATCTCTACGATAATGCCAGAACATCGTGTGATAACCACGGACCTATTAACCCTGCCCCTACCGCCTCCAGGATACCCACGAATCTCATGTGTTCGGGTTCTTGAACATAACAAAAACAACACCAGAAAAACTGATGGGTTTATCATTCCATTGCGGATATATCGCCTTCATGTCTATCTTGTGACTTAGTCCATTACCAGTATTCCCATTTTTGGCCAACATTCGTGTTATTGTTATATTTGAATGATACTTTGATTTTGTGTTCTCTTGTGCTCCCTGTAGCTGCATCGTTCACTTACGTGAATGATGTCCATTTATTGAGGACACTCGATGCATCTGATTATTTTCATTATTTGTGCTCATGTGATGACACCTGGTTGCCCGTTATGAAAAATTTCACACTACACGCCAAATGTTGCCCTACGGATCTGTGCTTCGGCCATTCCGTGCGGCAGGTGTTTATAAGTTTTCCGTTTTCGACCATTGTTGTCTCTATTCACTAGAGTGATCGTATGAGCGACTCACCAGTCCGTCGACGTGCACATCTGAAGTGTCCAAGTTGGCGAATAGCCGAGCTAACAGATTTACATGGTTTGTGTGTGTATAAGAGCATACTTTTTGCAAGTTGGCAGTGCATCCAACATATCTTGCTATGTACTGTTAGCCACTGACGTTTGTAATGTCAAATCATCGGGACAATAAAATTGCCGCGAGTTGTAAACGTGTTGGCCACCCCATTGTGCAAGATTACGAGGTAGTCTGACAGGCTGGATGCAGCACGATCATCCCTGTCACTGGTCGAAATAGCTAGTGAGCTTCAGTCGATTACGAGCATTCACTTGTGGGTTGAATTTTACCGTTTTCGTTTTTCTTGATCACTTTTTAGTTTTTCTTGTCACTTACAGTGGCAGCCACGACCGTCTTTGGTTATGGTGCCTCAGAGTTGTCAATGCACGTGTTTACATATACGAGGCGGTAATAACTGAGACTGTTGATTGATTGTCAGTGCGGTCGTTTGTTGTAAGTAGTTGGTTGTCACTGTTAAACGCCCGCCCTGACGGGTGTTCCGCCTGACTTGCAACTGTCTCTTCGTCGATAAGACTGCATTGAGGCGATCTTTTTTTTACACTCAAAGTAAGATCAGAGTAAGACGCTAATTGTGGCCGATGGCACATTCTACTGATGTAAACGTTCACGACCATTCTGGCTGCATTGACTGCTTGTCCTTCTATTCGACAGCAGGTGAATAGCTCGGCTTACTAAATGTTTTCACATTTATTTGCTTTTAACGCAATTCGAAAAAGTTAATTTCCCTCGTCAACTATATTGGCAATGCGACCGTTCCTTGCCCGACCAACGGAAACCACATTTGTGCTGGACCGGATCAAGGTTATTGTAGATTAAGTGTTTTTCGATCCAGGTGGATTTTTTGGGTTGTCACTCCTGCGTTGAATAATTCCAAAGACGACAAGTAGTCATGCTCATTTTTGAACTCTACTACGAAGCGCATTATGTCGGGCTGTCATTGATTAACGATTATCACGGTAACCTCGTCCATATGCTTTCCGATAATCACGTTGGCAGTAATGCATCCGTTCTCATTTTTCTCTGTATAAACCAGGGAAGTATCTTTGAGAACTTGACCTATCCATGGTGGCATCATCGATTTGGACAGTCTTTTGCTTGAAATCTGGAGGTAACATTCCCGGAGCACAGATCTATAAGTGCATCATGTCAGACAACGAAATAATTCACTATATTCCTTTGGAGTCTGTGCCGTCATACTAGGCTCATCTTCATTTCTAAATGCATCAGTGATTCGAGGTCCATCAAGGCCTTCACTTTTCCATGCGGATCACCAAATGGCACTGAACCAGTGAAGTGCCTGTGTGAGCCATTACCTTTGCTATTTCCTGACATGTTGTCCTGCGTAATCATCATCGCAGACAGAAATTCATCAATGGCACACCAATTCTTAGCTATCATACCCTCATGGAAAGAATGGCGAGTCCGGTCTTGAAAGTGAAAGAAATGGAACCAATGGGATCTAATTATTTGAAACGTCTGTCTAAACACAAACACTCCACAGCAATAAGCCTACGCCCTGCGAACAAACAACTCAGCTGTAAGTGCACTTGGGGCGTTGTTCGTAACATACCGCTTTCTACAGGATCCAACTTTACCCAGCTTGTCAGCCACTTAACCTTTGGTCTGTTGAGTCGTCATGCTTTAGCTGAGGCCTTTGCAAACTTTCTGTGAATAGACAATCTTACTTCTAATCTGCTTTAAATACCACCGAAATTTGTAACTGGTTCATGTGGTGTGATGAAGGTTCCGCGTGAGAAGCGAAACGTCACCAATAAAGGCAAATTACCGATTGTTCACAAGTTGTTCTGAAGTTGTGAGTGTTATCTTATTTCTTTTCAATGTCTTGTATCGCCAACTTTGTCAATTACCCTCTACCTAATTAGCGGCTGCTCTTCATTATGTATTGCGGCTAATCAGGCTCAATGGCGTGGATGTTGTTTGGCCGAGTTGTCTGTGAAGTGAGTGCACTTAATGATGCGGGGCAGTGAAAGCCGTAAGGAAGCTGTCTTGCTGATGACGCCTTACTTTCACTTACAGCTCGGTTGTTTGTTTGCAAGGTGTAGGCGCCTTGATGTTGTATGTTTGAATATAGACGTAGCTATTTTTAGTAGTTAGGTCCACTTCCCCTCCCCCCTCTTTTTCTTCTTTCTTCCTATATAGGTTTTTTTTTTCTTGTGGCAGTTAAGCATCAGTGTGAACCACTGATGTATTGCTGTCTATGATGATGAAGATGATAATGATAATGATGTGGTGCTTTGTTGGATAATGGGTGCTGAAAGTTCCTGTCGCCCTGTCCAACGTTATTCATGTTTCTATATTACGATTCTGGTGTTTTTTCATATCAAACCTCCACTACCCTCCACCCGTTTGCAGACTTCACGCTACTCGATGTGTGAACTGTCGGCAGCCAATGCGCAGTCACGAGTTGTTCATGCGCGCCCGGCATCCTCCCTCTAGTCCTGATAAACCGGCCCGCCCTGATCTTATCTTCCATGTGTCCTGTTTTGTCTGTTCCGTATGTCAACAACCGTTAGCTGCAGGTGACCCGTATACAATCGATTGCGACACCAACCGCCCGGTCTGTCGGACAGATTACTTGGCCTCCCGATCAGCCGTTAGCCCCACTTCACGTGCAGATCCATCGGAGTCCTCTCCACCACATCCACGTCCACAGTCCGATGATCCTCAGTGGATCGCCCCTCAGTCGTGTTTGTCCGGTTCACCTGAATCGACCCGACTACGGTTCCGATATGACGCACATTTGTCCTCATCGTCCACAAACCCAGCCTTGTTCAACGGGTCGAGCAGCAAACGTATTCGGACGTCATTGACGGAAGAACAACGGTCCCGCCTACAAAAAGCATACGAACTGAATGCTAGGCCCTCAAAACTCGTGAGTTTGACGTCCTTGCCTTTTGACCCGGTCACATGTTGTTTTCTCGTTATGTATTGCCTTTTCGGTCAGCTTTAACAACTTGGTAATCTGATTTTGAATGATAAAACGTCTTCTCGTTTGTGCACGCGACTGGCCTCACTGGCTCGAACAGTAGCCTGTCGCCTGGTGTCAATATGTGTATGCGGAACACCCACGTTCAAAGTTATCTGATAGTGTGCACCATTCAACGCACACTGGGTTGAGATTGGTGAGAAGTACAAGCACTTTGTAGATGCAGTTATTCCAGTTCTGTGTTGTAGTTTTATGTTTAACACTCGGTCAATTACGTGTAGTTGCCGTCTGTGCCATAGACTGTCATAATGGAGAAAATAACGGAATGTTAAAAATTTTGCAAACAAAAGTTGCATCGAAGTCATATGGAGACTCAGAACACATGTTATATCGTCCACGTGTACCTGATCAAACACTCAGCTACCCGACCACTAAGGTAGGAAGGACAAAGTAGTGGATTGGACATGGCTTAACAGAAATGTTACGAATGCAAGCCCACCAGTGACTAGGGCACGTTGCCCTCAAGAATGACGTTTCGGACCAGTGATTTAAGTGAGTATTCATGTCTCGTTACCACGTCGTTGTCAGACAACCTCGCGGTTTTCCCCAGCTGTTTCTCATGTAAGAAACGCTCATCTAGCATACTGACCACGTCATCCGACCATTGCGCTGGTGAACGGTAATGTTGCTCACGCGAATCACACTACCTGATAGGGGCTGATTGGCAGAGGCAACGATAATCAAACACGGCAGGTTTGTTGCTATTTTCATCACGTCATGGTTGCGGTGAACGGCCTTTCCAGCCACAGTATTCTCCGTTCAGGCTCATAGTTGTCATGATTGAAAGAACGCAAAGAGTAGAAAGACGTGAGGTGGTCAAGTATATTGCAAGACGTTTCAGTTTACGGCATGCGCCACATTTATGTGATAACGGGAGGTGAAGTCATTATACTATCATTCTGTCAATCAATTGGATGTCTAGATCACAATCTGATGAGGCGATCAGCTCTTAATAGTTTAGGTGGTAACGGTTTTTGTCAGGTTGATACAGCCGTCCTATCACACCTCGTTTTTAGCTGCCTCCCTCTGTGATTTTCCTCAGTGTGTTGCTAAAGGTGCCCACAGAGTGCTTCGTTTGCTTGTTCGACAGAGCATTTGCTGACTGCTGCAACACCTTCGTGAATTGAGTTCCATAGTCAGAGACAAAGGTGTCCTGAACGACTGCACGATGTGCACCCGGCGGGTAGGAATTGACTTCAGTTGGAGAATCACGCCGCCGAATGAGCTGTTTGAGTTTACCACCAGGACATTTGATTTGCTAACCACTGCCTTGATGATAGAGAACTTTTCATGGAAACGCGCCATCGAATGGCGGGTCGATATCTTATTCACCGATAACGTAACGGTTGCATCGTCCGCTTTTTACAGTATCTTATGGTTCATGAATGTTTGATGTGTTCAGCTTATGACATTCTGATCCGAAGTTGGAGTAACGCATGGGCGAAATAGCGTTAACATTGTTTGTGCCGCTTGAAAGTTGTCAAACAGCAACACCTTATCGTCAGCATAATCAAGATCAGTCAGTCTTTCACCAGGTAGGAGGTCCACACCGGCATCTTGTGAGTGTTGCAGACAGTCCTCCATTATTTCGTCTATGACAAAATTAAACAAATGGTGAAAGTGGACAGCCTTAACATACGCATCTGCTGGTGCTGGAATTGTCAGCCAGTTCGCGATAAACCTTTATCTGAACTGAACTATGAGATAATGCGTACCACGTTGATTGAGAAGGTATAACGCCAGAGACCGTGTCTAGTTATAAACTGATCCAACCTGAATGGCGTAACTTCGGTGATAACCAAATTTAAAGCTTGAATGTGGTCAGAACGTTAGTGCCTATGAGATGATCCTCTCTGATTTCATACCTTCCGAAATGTTTCAGTGTTGGAGTTTGTTTTGTTGGACGCTTTGGCTTGTAGTGTGTTTCATTGCACTCACGTCGGCCTATATTTTTGACGACGATGCTCTTTTGCGTGGACCGTATCCGGTGTGGTGAAACCTCCTGGAATGCCGACTTGCGTTATGTTGTTTTGACTGATTGTGTTGGGGTCACACTACCTAATGTGTGGCGCTTGTTTTGACAATTCCCAACTCACTCTTTTTACTGATCCGTTCCACCATCGTGTCCTCATGCTTGCGATCGATAGTGCTTTGATAGAACTGTACTCTATCCTATTGACCACTGATCCATTCGAAGGACATTAAAGGTAGTTTATGTTGCCAGTTGAATCTACAGGTTTTGCACCGTGGTTCCGAGTAACTTATACTGATGTTTGTCAAAACGTGTCTGTTGATGTTGGAACAACATCTTATTCTACTCGAAGCCTACTACCCTGGCCAAAATGTTGTAGTATCTGCGTGCTCGAACTCGAACGTTGAGTGATGTGGCCGCAATGATGGAACAAACACCGGTAAGATTGGATATGACCAAGCTTAACGCGAAATATCTTCTACCTTTCCTGCCATAGTTCGTTAGTGTGCTGGTTACTTTCGTAAATGAATAAGCCGATCCGTTGTTGGTCTTGTTTTATCGGTAAGCTGGCCGGGTACCGTGGGCTTCGCGCTACCGCTTCGTCGGCCGGTTAATGTTGATCACCATCTCTTCTGGCAACTGGACTGTTTGAGCGACTTTCATCGAGCTCAGCTAATTTGCTACGAACCGTGATCAGGAGCTAATCAGCCTCCCTACCTATAAGCCTGAACGAAGCTTTGACGAACGATCATGGAAAAAGGTATAGTGTACAATGTTGTGTGGCCCTCCTGCGAAATCAAAACGAAAACTGACTATTGATCAACCTATGTTCTATGGGGAACACTTACACCAGTTGATAATTTAATGGGTCCGTTTTCATTGACCGTTTACTGGTCTGGTATGACAGCGCCGTTTGTTTTCTCTTGCGTTGGAGATGCTGATTTTTGGTCTAGTAATTGGTACGATTTGACAGCCGTTTCTCATATTCTCATTGGTTTCACTGTTTTGTTGATTGTGTTCGATTACACTAATCTACGCATATCGCCGTTCGTTAGTCTTTTCGTCGAATTATTAATAGGTGTGCCGCACTTCGGTGATTTGCCTGAATTTATGTCGGCTGGAGCCAGTACTCGAGTTCGTTTGCCATTACACGCAACGTACATCGTGTTTGTATAAAAAAACACAATGAGATTATTGCTGCGAATAGCAACCAGTATGATGTCATTGTTTCACTCATGTGCATAGTTGCATGTCAACAGTGGATGTTTGACTTCATTGGTTCGATGCGGCCGTCCTGAAAAGAAGTAATACTTATTCTGCCTCCTCGTCATGTTCCACAACGTTACCACTCATCGTCCTTAGAATTTCATCCAGGAATGTAAAGATACCCAACTGTAGCAAGCTTTGACCGTAAAATTATTATAATGTGAACCACGCTGTGGCTCTCAGTCGAACCCAGCACACACAGTCAAATTCCCACATGACAAGTGATGGATTTGCACGTGCATCACATGTTAAAACCAGCAGTATTTTAAACGCTTATATTGTTCTCACTGTACAGCGCTTGGTACTTGTCCTGAAGATATTCAAGTGAACATCTTCATTACTGGTCTAGTGTTCCCAACACATGACGGTGAGTTCTGAGAGATGTCAGCAGTGGGAGACAAATTTCTCAGAATGTTTTGCTCGGGTTTAATGTTTCTCAGCTGTACTGGAGGATAGTCAACTTTTCGCAACAAAGCTAATCATGCAACACCTTGGGTGACATAAATAAACAACACCCTTCTGGATTTCAGCTACGTTATTTATGATTTCATGAAACACTCCACCAACATCAACATACCTACAGATATGGGTGAACTTATTGACTGTCCCCAACCATTCATCATCAATATTGAATGAACAGACAGGTTTCCGCCACTTTTGTAACAGCCGCGTCGTTGTGTGTTGAATCAAATCGGTCACGTTATCGGAGTGTCCGCATTTTTGCTCTTCACGTCGCTAATCTACTGTCTGATGGACATTCGGCGAAGACAGCCAGGTGCACTATTTCCGACCTATACATATTGTGCCTCAGCTTGCCATACGTTACCAACGTGTGAACTGTTTCGACAGCATCATCACCATCATGAAAAACAATACAACAGTGGTTTTCACTGATGCTTAACTGCCATTCAACCAAAAATAAACCCCAACCAAAAAAAACAGGAATGGCAGAGAACCCAATTAATAAACAACCGGACTGTAAACGAAAGGGAGGCATCACCGACAAGATAGCCTCCTTACAGCTTTCGTTGCCCCACGTCATTAATTGCATTTACTTCACAAACATCGCCGCCAAACGATATCAAAATTGACTACTGAGTCCGATTGACCGCCATCTCACATAAAGTTTCTATCCGCCGACTGTGTGCGTCAGGATTTCTCTAGCTTGGAGACGAACCCGACCTACAATGGCCAGCCCCTTGAACGACTTTGTTTCTATACACTAGTTGGCCGCGATATCAGTTAGGATTACTCAATGTGCCAGACGACATTCATAGTACATAATTGAACCACCTAAATCTATGCGTACCTAAAGTTCGAACAGAGGAACTCGCTCGACACTATACCTTATATCCATCTCCTAACCTCTTCATTGCTTACCCGTTGGTGCCACCCGTTACGAGCGATAAAACGCGGACGTCGACGGTCCAATATCTGAGGACGGCTCACATCTTCCGTTCTGAATAGCTTTGTAGCCGTAATGTGGCACGTCCTCCACAATCGTTTCAGATATGCGACTCTCAAGTTGCCAGAGGTATCCCAGGTTAGTCAGTACCGCCTTAGCCTAGCATCCATTTCATTCTCCATACCTCTTCCGCGGATGGTGCAGGAGGTTTTGTGGGTTATGAAAGTGAACAGCTTTGATGTACGCCACTCTTGGTACTGAAACTGTCAAACGGTTCCCCGTAGACTTTCATCTGAGCCGAAGTAAATGTCGTCTTAGTAAAGGATGATGGAAACCGGGTCGTCGTCGTTGGAGCCTTACGTGGACAAAATAATGCTTGTTTTCTTGTTTGATCTGTAGAATGACTACGAAATATGAGAGTTGGCAGAGCCCAAGAGCTAAACTGAATGACGCAGTGGAGTAGCGGTTAGCAGTTACATGTTTTCGTGTATCCAGCTTACTGTGTGCAACAGATTGGTTGACCAGCTTTTTAGTGCGAGGCTGCTGATTTAGTATTGAATCATTGGTGCTGTGTGTAGTCATGTCTGTATGTGGACTGAGACACTATCAAAACGCCGAGACCTAGACACGGAAACAATTAGGGTTTTCAACCAAGGCTTTCGGGTTAAAAACCTGAGTCGCGTGGCAGCGGGTTTATGACCGTGTACTAGAGCTGCAATTTTTTTCGGTTATGTATGCTAACCTTCTTCCATCCCCTAAACCTGAGGGTCTAACGGATGACTCGTGAGATTTCTGCATATTATTCCGCCTGGCTTGAATGACTGTTGGTATAAGCATCATACCATTGAATTAAGCCAAATCGGTCGTCGGTACACACAAGGCGCCACATCTCGTCAAAGTCCAGCCTCGCTGTGATATCATTTTGTCACGTTTTAAAGTGGCGGTTTTATGCCTTGGGTGATGTGTCACAAAGTGAGAACCACAGTTAGGAGATAGCCAACATAATTCAGGTCACATTTTTTTAAGGGAATCAACAGCTGCTATACGCTGAAACACTTACGCACTGATGATGTCACCTCGTTTGGTGATGAAACGTTTGCAACCTAAATGCCAAGCTCGGCGAACATACCAATACCGAAACAGCTGCCGGATATCGATTAGCACTTCATTACCCTCGAATTTCCCTTATGCGATGTTGCAAGCCAGATAGCTGCTTCTGTGGTCGTCTCTGTGGAGGGCTTACGGAATGCACGGTTATTTTGGACTGTCAAGCTTCGCGGCATTATAAAGTGACCTGCACCCCACCTGGTGTTTCCTCTTCACCGAAACAATATGGTTGACATCACGTGTTATTTGTTGTATACCAATGATTTTCGCATTAAAAAATACGTCCTGTTCTGCCAGGTTTATGACATTATGGTAAACGACGGATGTTTTTGTAGGTGATACTCATGAGCTAACATCTGCAAGTTATTTTTGAGGCAGTTTGGTCTTATGTGTTAACTAGGGTAGACTGAGGACAACCTAACAGTTTTGACGTCTTACCTGATAGTGAATGCAAGCTGAAACTACCTTGAAAGCTTCCGTTTTAGTCTAAACAACTCACTCGTTGTCTCCGCTAACAAGCCCACATTAAGTGAACTGTTCGCGTGAGCAATTCTGGTGAGCTTGGAATTTTTGACATCCCTGTGCAATGCTTATCCTAATTGTTTCCTAAGATTAATGCCAGCCAGGCACACGTAATAGCACTTGTCCTCTCAACACAACTTTGTGTTAATATTGTCAGTCGGTGCACATCATATCTCTCAATCCCAATTCCTTCGTAGCTATGTCAATAGCATGCATACGTTTGGCATTACGTTCAATAACTTTAATGTATTAAGTTGTACATTACCGATTCCAGATCGGTCTTTTTATCACAACGATGTGCTTCTTTGTATTGGGCAATTTACTTCAATGTTCGTTGATGCCCACCGCATATTGTATAGTCTGGGCCCCCAACCGCCGTTACCGTGACTATTTTTGTCCGCCCTGTTACTACATGGTATGTTCCTCACCGTATCTCCCGTTTATTACCAATGCCGCTTAGGATTGACGCCGATTCGTATACATTTTATAATACACTACACTGCCGCACCTGGAACTGTCAAACTCTCATTCAGTATTTCTCACACGGCTTGCGGCGACCTTTTTTTATTGTGTGCGTGTTAGATTTTTACAGTGCAAACATTCTTCAGCCGATCGCTTGTCTGTTTGGTTACAAACCGGAAATCGATTGACATTGCAACCGTGATCGTATCTGAAATTTGTCCATCTATTATTTGATGTCCCGCGTCCACGTACATGCGCTCATGTACACACATGCGCACGCAGGAACTTTGTTCTGTGCTTGTTGTCTCACAGCATCTGTTACGTCCTATTTGAATGTTTTATTCCGTTACTCAAAGCTTCACAGAATAAATTAAGCTAGCCGATCGTTTGGGAAATCAGCTGGCCATTTTCAAATCAGTGGTTGTTTGGATCTTTTTTTTAATAATTCATTTTTGTCCATGTTTTGATAATGGCTTGTAGTAGTCAGTCGTCAATTGTACGCAGTCAGGCCCGCGACCTATGCTAAAGTTTATATTCACCAGCCCGTTCTTTTTTCCCGAAGAATAAAAGGGATAACTTTCATTGAAAACTTGGTTCCGACAAACTAAACGTCGTATGCATTTGATCGCACTCAGACAGACTTTCTAGTCGCCCCTTTCGAAACGAAGTGTTCGCCCCTTTTGTATCTCATCAGAAATACTTATTTCAACCGTAATGTAAATCCTGATCCCATGGTTAACCGCTGCGTCATTGATCTCACCTCCGGCGCGATCGACGTGAACAACGCATATCAATATCCAGCGTGTTCTTATTCCATTAACTTGCGATTTGAGTACAACTTGTACAATTGTAATTCTCTCCAGAGTCACAGACTCTTTTGGTTTGCGGTATGAGTGTGGTCTGTTTTGGATGTTTAGTTCTGTCCATATCGACGTGGTCATCATCGTCGTCCGTTAGAGTGGTGTTAAATACCTGGATGAGGTCCTCGTGATCACTCAAACCGCTGGTTGGAGACGCTATCCGAGATGGCGGCGTGTCGCAGTCAATGGCGTACCTGCATCCATACCATTTCTAGTTCTTTTGCTTAGACTTCTATTAATTTTCAACCTTCTTAGTAACGTTTTCTTCTAGGATATTCCACGTCACTGTTGAGGTGAGCGGCAGCCCGAGCCACAGTACCTTTTGGTCAGGCTCATGGCTGATATGATGATGATGATGATGATGTCACTATTGAAAAATGCAAATCAGTACACAACTACCGGAAGTCGGGGGAGGCTGAATTCCGGCATTGTGTGAGATGAGTCTTAACAGTGTTCGAATGGGTAGCAAACCGATCATTACGAATAACTGACTTCTGACCCGCTAGAATCACTGTATATATTTAACGCACGATGACTACACGGAATGGCAAACGTGTTACAATATGAGAAAAGAAAAATGGTAATGTGTAAGGTAAGGATGGAAAAAATGTGGAGGGATAATGTAGAACGAATAATGATGCACACGTAAACTCGCAAAATGAGCGCCATTGACTTTTGCTCTTCGTCATATCAGACAGTGTCCCTAACCAAATGGACTCCAGCCAGGAAGCCGGGAGTGCCCTATCGAAGCAAGCTTCGCACTGAATGCCTTCATACCCGAACCCAAGTCATGCGTTGACCATCAGGCTGTCGCTTCCAGTCCAACCCACCACTCGCAAACAAGGCACGATGTGGCAGGCGGTGAGTTGGCATTCGTAAGATGTGGTCAAGCCAACGAAGCCTGTGAGACGAGATCAAAATGCTCAAGGGTCGACAGAGTTTATCCGTTCCGAAGACACGTCGGCGAACTTCGTCATTGCTGACACGGTGTTCCCATCACACGCCGCTAATGCTTCGGAGACACCGATGGTCGAAAACGGACACTCTGTGAACACCTCCGCGCGAATGGAACAGGTTTCTGAGCCGTACAATGTCACTGTACACTCGGTCCTTCACAGAAAGACTGAGATCCTGTCGGTGCCATAGATGGCGTATATTGGGAAACGTCATGCGAGCGTTCGCTATTCGTTTTGTGATCTCATCAGAGGTTGCACCAGCGTTGATACAGCTTTCAAGTTACATGAACTTCTCGGCTACCTCCGACGGCTCACCATCGAGGGTGAGGGCAGGCGCAGAGCCCTGGCAATCTTGGGACAACACCTTGTACTCAGCAAATGTAAAGTCCATATGAAACTGACGAACTGAAGCCTCTGATTTGTCTAAGATGTTCTGCATTGTCTGTGGGCTCTCGTATATTAGAGCGATGTCGTCTGCATACTGTGTCACGAAGTGGAGTGCGTGGGAACGGCTCCGCTGACCCATATACGCAGTGTGTCAGGGCACACTGTAAGATCTCGTCTACTGCAAATTTGAATAGGAAAGAGGAGGCTGGACAGTCTTGTCGCAACCCACTTGAGATGCTCAAGTTGAGCAATACGCTGCCGTGCACCCTAACTCTGTCTGAGGTCTGATGATGAGTTGCTCTCAGGATGTTCACATACATCTCAGATACACCATTGTTCGAGAGACTGTCCCAGAATGCAGGTTTGTCAATCGAATCGAAGGTCTGTCTGATATTTAGAAGACAACAACTGTTGGTCTTCTATATGAATGGACGGAGTTCAAGCATCTGGCGAAGTGTGAAGATGTGATCAATGCAGCCACGGCCAGGGCGAAACCCAGCTTGCTCCTCACGGATATGTTGTTCGCGCGTTTCGCTTAGTCTGCGAAGTACAATGGTTGCGATTGAGTTTGTCGCAATAGGAATCGAACTGATCGCTCGGTGATTCGCACACTTTGTGTGCGAATCTTTTTTGAAATTGGGGACGATGTTGACCAAATCCTAGTCATTTGAAACAGCTTCACTGTTCCAGATGTTTTGGAGTGGGATCGTGTGCTCTTCAACTAGGGCTGCATCTACAGAAAGAACATGTGGGCATTTCTTCTGGGCCGGGTGTCTTGTGATGTTTCGGAAACTTTTGTTTCCGCGAGCGTATAAACGCCGACAGACCAATGAGCATAGGCAGGGCCCGAAGACTCAGTCAACGGCGCGGGTGACCAGATGAACTGTTGTTGGAAATGTTCAGCCCAGCGTCCTAATGCCTCGCTGCAAGTTGCGAATGGGCTCATCGTTGGCTTCGCAGATGACCTCGCTCACACTTGGTTTCTTGTTAACAGTTTCTCAGACGAGACGGAAAGGCTTTGGAGTTTCCGGTGGCACCGGCTTGTTTCATCCCGATAACGCGTTGTGTTCATCAAGCTTCGAGATGCTGTCGTGGTTGCTTCCTGAGTTCCATGCGAGTTGCATTATGGACTGAATTGTACGCATTGCTGGATGGGATGTTCTGACGAGCGTCGATAAATTCCTGTGATCTTATAGAGATCGAGCGGTTGACAGCTGAACGAGTAACGGTATCACATGAGGCAGTATCGCACTTATGCATTGCATGCCGTGTATATGCTTAACGTACTTCAGTGTGGTGTAGTGGGGCAGGACCTAAACTAGAGGCAAATGCACACTGGTAGGCGTAAAGCGCCTGTGTTGCTTCTAGTTTAGATACGTCAGTTCATGGTTGACGGTGAAATGCTCTCCACCGAGGCGCAACGACGAACTTGGCACATAACAGTGCATGATCGGAATCCACGCAGGTGCTCCAGATTGACTTGCAATCTTGGAAACAGCCACACCACCGATAGCTGACGCCATGTGTCAATCTGTGTTCACGATTGACTCGGCGATGGAGGTTGTCGAGTGGCGCATTGGTGCCTGGAACGTCGAAAATTAGTACTTGTCAGAAGCAGACCGTTATCAGCACAGAGCTGCAACAAACGTTCACCGTTGTCTGTTCGACGAGTACCGTAAGAGTGCGGCTATCTAAGTCACGCTCGTCATCAGCGCTTAGACTGCCCACTTATGTGTTCAAGTTCCCAGCTAGTACAACAATGTCCTTAGTGTGTATGGGGGTAAACCTCATGTTTGACTGCGTCTGGACTGCACTCTCTGTGAGGGCATATGCCGAAATAAAACAACAGCCAGGGTTTGTGGAGGGGCGTCTCTGAATGCTCTAACCGTACCTTCGATTCTGACAGCGTAATGAGGGTTGCTGACGGGAATCGAGTAAAGCAACGTTTTCTCTGCGTATACCCTTAGGACAATTCCAACACTGGCTTTGCCATTGGTATTGAGCCGCAGGATCTCCAGACAAGCGCACATTGTACCCGCATGTGAAGCGACTGACGGAGATTAGAGATGTAGTACTGAGCTAGAATCCTGAAGTCGTGTTTCAGCCCGACGGCAGATATCGTTGTCGGGGGTCTCTAGAGTATGCGCAAGAACTGGCTGCTGACCTATTTGTGTAATTGTTCGAACATTAAACGTGGATGATGTTCGTGGGCGATTAGGGGCTTGTGTTTTTCAAGCAAAGCACCCTTGGTGTTTGGCACCTCATCATTCTGACTATGACATCGGCCGCGGGTTGCGAATGACTCAAGTACCTCGTATGCGTGTGAAAGCGGGATTGGGGGTCACCAAGTATAGGGTTGTTTGTGAGAAGTGGGAGGAAAGTGACAAAATGGTTTGATGCGTTATCCTGACGACATCCCGTCACAGAAGGCGCTCTTGATGGCATCTGATCAATTGTCCATTGGAACATGCGCAAATGTGACAAATCGTGTATACGGTTTATTTCGACCGACGTTGACTGAAGTGTTAAATCTTACGACACGTAGACAACCATTCACTTCGATGCAGTCGAGCAGGCTCTGCTCTGCCCTAAGGCTCAGTGCAAACCTCGTGTAAGCTTGATCGTAAGATTCACCTTCATTGCTACCAGAGAAACTTTAAAAAGGAACTATTGGCCTATTACATTATTTGATGCCTAATTCCGTTGAAGGATGATACAGTACTAGAGTCGTAAAGACATAGGTATAGCACACATCCAGTCCCGGACTGGAGAAGGTCTCACCAGAGCAGCTTGCTAACCCATTTATAAAAGAGTGTGGACGTTAATAGCAACACTGGTCAACAGTTTTCGTGGCTTAAAGAAAGAGAAATTGACAGCAGGTGAACGATAACTTCTGATGCTGTGAGAGAGGGTTGGTTTGAGGAATCTCGCTCCTGGTCTCTCACTGACTGCGAGCCAGTGGAAGTAGGTTTTTTTTTGGGGGGGGGGCATTGTAACCCGGAGCCAACCACCCAAGAATCCGACTCACTTGCTTGCCTAGCCCAACAGGAAAGTGAACAGGACAATGCTGTCTGATTCTGATCACCGTTGTACGCATTCGATGTGCTCGAAGCTACACCCGGCTTTTGAAAAATACCAATCTTTCTTCCACCGTGTTAGATAATACACTGGCAGTCACGATCAATATGTGTATGATCGGAAGATAGCAGCGCTACAATTATTGAAATAGTTCTGCTGTGTGCCCACTTCTAAGCGCTCCTACGCTTAGAAGTATATATGTATATATAATATATATGCATATAAATATATACATATATACATATACTCCTACGGGTGCAAATGTTTTTCGTCTGATTGGTCCACTTTGGCCTGTCTGACATGGTTGTATATGGAAGAACCGCAGTACCAGTCAGCACAACCCTGCGACCCGATTAAATGCCTAGTGCTGATCACCGGAGGTGTTCCAGGTTAGTCGGTACCGCCTTTGCCTAGCATCTATTTCATCCCCTATTCCTCTGCCGCTGATGGTGCAACTTCTTAATCACACAAGCTGACCAGCAACCTCTGTAATTTCGTTATCAGAGTATTTCATAGTGCATGAAAAAGCGTATAGCGTTGTCTGTGTTGTCTGAAAATGGCAAACCAACAACACCTTATTGTCATTGTAATCAAGACTGTTCAATCTTCTCCAGTGAGCAGGAGGTCTGTGTTGGGATTTTGTGGGTGATGCAGTCAATCCTCCATCATTTCATCTATGGGAGAATTGAACAGAAGTGGATAGCCTTAACGTTCGCCGCTGTTGGCGCTGAAACTGTCAGACGACGTATACGAATAAGACGGTGACATACTTGCGTCGACACACAACTCTCAAATTATACATCGACTTGCTGAATCAAATGTACCTGTATAGTCGAGAAAACTGGCAATTATCTTTCGGTGATACGCATGACGCTGTCCTCAGACTTCAAGCGTAAAATTGTGACCAATACATTCTTGTCCAAGACGAAAGTCTTGCTTGTTGTTTATTGTCTGACTCACGAACTGCGGTGAATGGATGAATTACAGTGCATTTCAGAACCCTGGTGATGACTGGGTCCAAGCTAACACTCCTATAGTTCTCTCAAGAGCCTCTGACTCATTTTTTTGATTGGTTCTTTCAGAAAGATTTGTTTTCCGTCGTCCACATTAGTTGAAATGACTTAGTCATTGCCTCCTCACCTTCTTTGAAAAATGCCAGCATGAGGCCGTCTGGGCCAGCATCCCTATTGCATTTGAGAGCAGAAATGTAGTTACGGACCTCAGTTTTGACGAGTGCTTTCTAATTTTGCCGACCATGTCAGTGCGTTTCAGGTTTGTTTTAATAGCAGTGGAGAAGTAGGACGCCAGTGTTCCGCCTAGCCGTGTAGTCTTCTGGACTTATTATGAATGAGTGTACCGTCTACCTCGCTGCTTGTTACACTGACAGATGGACACCCTGGATCAGTAGCACTTATAAACTTGAAGAGTTTATTAGTGTTCCCTGAAAAAAGCGGTCTCCATTTCCTTAATGTTCTCAGTCAGCTTGGCCTGGTGATCAGGCTAGGCTTCAGCTTCTTATGGGTGATTCTCTTAAGCTTGTTACACGATTTGCCATGATAAATATTCTGCCTGACATCTAGCAACTTTAGGAACGTCTCTGATATCCTACTTGTTTAATCAACGAGCCACTGTGCCGCATGTTTCACAAGTGGTTTGTGATGTTTGGGTTCAGCAGCTTTGAGATCATTGGAATTAGAACTGCCAGCTGTTGCGATGGGTGGATTTGTTGTATAGCGGAATTGGTGGCCAAATGACCACGTGCCAACGTTTGATCTGTGTCCAAGTATGTGTTCCATTACGAATGACGGTCCTGAGTGGAGCTGTACTGCCTTAGCTAGCGTGGTGTATGTCAGACCAGGTCTGAGTCGGTGTAGAAGGGCCCCAGTTGACTTAATGGCATGAACAACGTTCAAAGCTAATACTCACTAAATAGTAACTTATGCATGTCGCAACAGCCCTCTACCCTTATCTGAAGCGTTATGTCAGCTCGAGCCCGCCACCTAAACAAGACGATACGCCGGTAAATCGGCCCATCTGGGCATTCGTATCACCAGCCAAAGTGTTTGTATCAGTCATATGTTGACCAAAAAGGGACATCTAGGTCCGAATAAAAGCATACTTGGCAATAAGTCTTGTTAGTGGAAATCCGATCTATCGATGCGACTATGGTTGTTGTGTTGATGACTATACCTGCGGCAGCGTGATCGGTGGCGGTGACTAACGACTCACGTGAATGTTACAGCTAGTTTTCAATGGATGCTGCGAGTGCTGTTAGTTCGATGCTCCGCCTATCGTCCTGGAGTCTAGGCTCTTATATGCAGTGGACATCAACATTTAATGCGTGTGACATCCTAGCGAGACCGACCTGTTTTAGAACGCGAAAGTGGAAAGCATTTGTATTACCATGTCTTCTGGGCTTAAGTAAAGAGCGATGGAAACAGATGGTTGTGTGGTAAAGGACTGAGCAGCGTTACTTGTTTTCTCGTTAAATCTGCAGAATGATCATGAGAAATGGGAGTCGGATGTGTGTGTATGTGAGAACTACGTTGAATAGGTCATCGGGGTAGGGGTTAGCAATAATGTTTTCATTCATCCATCCAGCTGTATGCCGCAGATAGGACGATCCGGTTTATACTGTGAGACTGTCGACGCACTATGGAATTATTGCTGTAAATGTCCATGTTTTTGCGTGGGCTGAGTTACTATCACGACATTTAGATCTAGACAAGGAAGTGATCAGGATCCTTAACCGATTCCTTTGGCTCAAAAGACTGGTTCTCATAGTAGCGGATAGTAGAACTATTCACTTTCTATCCATTTAGTTGGAACCTAGATTAATACAATGTTCCTAGAATAGTGGGCAATTTTCCGCTGCGATCCTCTGTGACAGCATTAAAACCTTATATCGTGCATATAAACGACATAAAACACGCCGTCTCGGTCGACTATTGATCATCGATCTCTACCTGGGATATGGCGAAGATCTTAACAGCTTCTGCGGACTAGGCCATCCGTCGTGAGAAAAGAGGTTGATAGTCTCCGGTCTTCAGTAAGAGGAATATATGAAGTACACTGTTGAAGCCCAGTGTGGTGAAAATGTCGTCACCATGCATTTGAACCAGTTATTCCTCTTTAGAAGGAAAAAGTGGTAACATGCCGTACTTGAAATGCCCTTCGGCTACACAATCCGTCGTAGCCGATCTACTGCACAGGGCTAAACGCTGCTCACAGTTTCCTCAGCGTTGTAGTACGTATTGTTGGCTGCGTCGTACTTTGGGTAACTTGCTTCCAGCATGAAATTTCGTCTTCAGGAAAAACAAAATGCCCACTCCTACGTTCATGCGCTTCCAATTAAACTTTCGTCTTTTGCGTCAGTATGGCAGTGAACATGTTGTACTCATTTGATACAACCGTAGTTTACATGTCACCGTGTGGTGAACGGCTAGTGAACCATTAGTTATGGTACGTCAGTGTTCCGGAAGCCTAGGGCTTAACCCTATTGTTATTTTCTAGCGTATGTTATTAAGGCTATTGCAGCAAGGAAACCTACCACCCAAAAGAATGGATAATATAGGTCTGGGTATATGGAATACCGTGTGTGAAGAAGTATCGTAGAATTCAGTTTATATTGTGATACGTGTTGCCATTGGCCCGATTATCCTGTCTAATCGTGTTCTGGTTGGACAACGCTTGTGACTGATAGACACGCCAACTCGTTGGCGTCCGCACCATACGTAGAGTCAGTTGTACGTTTCGGACTCCGACTAGACTGGGTGCCACTCATGTGCTATGGACGCAACTAAACATACGTTTTTCATACAGATACCTCTGACAACCGAATCACATTAATGTTGCATTATAATTCTGTAAAAATTGGTTGTGAACGTTCCTCCTGAATTGCAGCAGTTACTTCGCATCCTGACTGATTTTGTATGTGCGTGACGGTAACTTTTGATTCATTTCGACTATTTGATGTCTAATTGTAATTTTTACGAGAAAACCACACTCTTATTTGCACACCGGTTACCTTTGAGTGCAACCTTCACATTCAGGTAGGCCTTCCAGTTGACTTTTTTCGAAAAGAAATTTTGCCCTCGGTTGAACTCGTCGGTAGTGCATGGTCTTGCCACGATCCGGCTTTGAATTCCAGCCTGCGTTCTCGTGGAACAACCCCGATGATCACTGCGCTATTAACTTCATAGCTAAATTATCTGTGGATGTGAAACATAGTCACATGTGAATGATACTCAGATTATATCAACTAACTTCTGTTTCTACTTTTCAGTCAAAATGACCGTTTTCTCTGTTACAAAATCTAGGTTATTCTGCGCAGCATAATGGTGGCCATACCTAAAATCATTTAGATTTTTAGTGCGTGACGATTTTTTAAAATAACTATTCTTCAATCATTGTTCAACACGCTGGAATTGGTTGTTACAACGAGGTGGGTAGAAAAGAACGTTAGGTTGGCCGTTGCTTATAATAGCGTGAACAGTACTGACTTTGATTCCAGACCTTTTTGGATAACGTGCATCATTTTTTTGTCCTGGTTAGGAGGTCGATAACATTTGTAAAATGAGGCCTTTATGTTTAGGTACTTCGTTTCTCGGACCCACGTGCCATTTCCAGCCCACCCCTAGTCGTGTGACCTTTCACGGGCTGATATTCACATCGCATCGTATTTCAAAACACAAAACTGCTATATAGAGACCGCCCCATACACATTAGTTTGGGACGCATACTGACTACATTTTAGTCAGTTATGTGCAGTATACTCTCGTCAAATTCATTCTTACACGTTAAAGTAACTGTCTACTTCCAGAACTGACTGCTATTTATGCTCGTTTCGTTTTTTACGTTCGTCATAAACCACCAGCTGTAAACATAGTGTGGTAAACTGAAGCTCGGGCAAACATCTTATGAGGACCACTTTTCAGTTGGTGTTGTTCGTCAAATTAGACATTTCCATTTAGCTGAATAAACCTATTGAACGCCAGGAAACAATGGTAACCGCAGTGAATATCTGTTGTTACCATGTACATTTTCAAAGGGCTGTTCAATTGGTGTTACGTCGGTGTGACCCTCAACCTAGCACACTAATCGGTTCTTTCTGGTTCCCAATGTGATAAAGATCGTCGGGGGTTCGAACACAAATTAGCGAAGTGTATGTACAGATTTAACCCAGATATTGTGGCACTTGTTGCCGTTGAACCTGATCACTTTATGCTATCTGTTTCAATTGCTTTCTAGCCAAGATAACGAAGAAACGTACGTTTACAAACAAAATCCAGTGGGCACGTCAAAGTTTGTGCAGGTGGTTTATGGATTCCCGTCTTTTATGTATGTCATTATAAAAATATGACACGAAACAGCAGTCTGAACGTTTCTCAAGACAAATTGTGTTGTTATCCAGGGTTGCAAGCGATGTTAGACCCACCACTATTACCCGAACATTGTATCGGAACCTAACAGTTTCAACTGGGAAGAATTGAAACACCACGCCGTCTGTCCGTGAAGAGTGAGAATGTATCGCGATGCAAGAGAGAAAGTGTAAGAACGTAAGTGTTCTCCCTGACAGACTACTCCGCAATGTGCGACATAACTGTGAGTTAATAGAAAGACTACAGCTAACGCTGAAAGTTCGTGCGCAAGAATCAACAATTTCACTAACGTAAACACGCTGCAGAATGGACTAGGTTGTCACCTTGGAGCGCGTTTCCTGTCACCGATACCAGTTGTCATCTTGCCTTCAATCTGGAGGGTAGTTTCTTTTGATCTTGCTCAGTGAAACTCAAGATCACATCTTCTCATCGATACTGGGACTCCCAGTCCTCAGCACTCCCATTGAGCAAAGTGCGGTGTGGCAGACTCTCCATGTACTCAACTGTTATCTGGTATCCGCTATCATTACCGTTGTTTTCACTGGCAAACTCGAAGATGCTCACTGACGGTCCATGGTGTTGTTCAGTCCATCCACCTTTTTAATCCATGTTAACAAATAGGAACCGTTGTGTACCATTGTTGAGAGTGTATTTGTTTCTTCCCTGTCTATTTAATCAGATCTCTGTGTTATGGACCATCGTAAATCGTTTACACCTCTTCTAAGCCTAATTCCAGTATCTTCTTCCGAGTGTTTCTATTTCGCCACTGTTCACTAATGTATGAGTGAAAATTAGAGTATCCGACAATCATCTGGGTTTAGTCTTCATTAATTATAACGTGGTATCGCATCAGACAGCGTTTCCAACTAGCTAACTCGTCAGGTACCAAGGCCCCACCTTGACAGGCGGTGCCTACCGGCTCTCTTCAATGGAATCTCACGAATATGTCACCATGTCGCTATCTTACTAACCGTTTGTGGTATTGCAGAATAATAATAATAATAATGCTCATCACCCGTAACATCTTGCTGACATGGAATATTTCACTGATTAATTGTGAACTGTAATCTTAGTGTTTGTCCAAGTTATGACCCTACCTGTCCGCCATTTTCAAAAATACACGCCGTATTACTCATGCCATCGTCTCACTGGTTGCTGTCTATTTGTCTTCTCATATTTTCTTCGTGAACAATGCAGACTTCCTGGACCAACATACATCACTGTGCAACGATTTAAAAAATCGACTGTACTCTTTTGAAGAAAAAATATCGTTTAATTCCAACAAATTATACGGATAGGGAGTTGTATTACTAATGAGTGGTTTGACAGACTTATGATAGGAAATTGCTTGACCATTTGATTAGTCATCCAACCGTTAGCATAATATGCTGTTGATATATACAAACGTCACTGTTTTGCCGTACGCCACACGTCTGAAAGTAATTTCACCTAATATTGTTGCCATCGCCCTGAAAAACAGTCTACCTCCACCTTGTTCGTTCTAATATTGACAGAGACCCATTCAGATGATTGGCTTGATTGTTTATCAACCATTTTCGTCTTTTGTTTACATAATCCTGTTCTCGAACTGTCTTGAAATTCTCTCACACTAATTGCTTTTGCGATTTTGACAGTGTATCAGAGATAGCTTGTTCAGTGATCTAAACATTCGACGCACACTCGCGCTACGATTTATTTCGCTCTTTTATCTCCGTGTCGTTCATTACTGTTCGTTTTGGGGCACAATATTTGAGTGATGCAACTCTCGCAAGATCCAGTTGGCGTGTTATCCAATACTCAAAGTCTGAATTGAGACTAGGCTAGTTGATCTTTGTGTATCCACGGTTTTTCTATGACTGTTTTGACGACACGGATTGGTTGTTGAACCGCATGATGTCTAGGGTATAAACGTCGGTTTGGTTCGTCTCTTTGGGATCTGGTCATCTTATCTGTACCTTCGCAGTAAAGTTATATAAGGATGACATCTTTTAGCAATATTTCCCCGATTACTAATTTACCGACAGTCATTTTTAGCAAAAATGTACACGTGTTATTACAAGTATGTAACCTGAGTTTTGTTTGAATGGTTTTATTCGAAAATGTAGTTATACACAAAATTAAGAACAACCGCGAAAAATTGTACGGCCGCCTGACATTGTCCAGATGCCATCGGGTAGATGCGTCTGATAACCGTCAGTTTGTCATGCAGTCGTCAATCGTTTTACAAACTCGATGTGAGTCGTTACTCGGCTGTGCTTGCATTTCCTGAGCCGCATTGTCCTATCACTGTGAGGCAGGCATCATGTGATTTGTACTTTATATTGTATCTGCTCTGTTCACGCCATTCCATGAAAGTGTGAACTGAACATTTAGGACTGAGGGAAGGAGTTTTCAGAGTTTCCACAGATGCAGTCAAACAACGCCCAAAGAATTAGTGTTGTCATCTTGTCGTATAACATGAATTGAAGCTTTGCTCCGCAGAAAATTACAGATTGAGGAGGCGACAAAGGATTTCAGCGTTTGAATATAAAATAAGACTAGCCATTCAGTCCAATCCCTCGGACCTTGCACCCCGTGTAATCGGTGAACGTACATCACAGTGCACCGATTGATACATACTTATTTCTTCCAAAGATCATGCTAATACATTTTTCGTGTTCCAGGTCAATTTATATTGTTTTCTCGTAATTGATTAATGAGTACAAACGATCTGAATCTCAACCCTTCACGAACGACGTTCTGTCTATTGCCGATTCAACGCGAAGGGTTTTTTTTGTTCCTTTCACACCTGGAGTGTACAGTCGCCCCATTCTTTGATCTCAGAACCACATCTTCTTGTATCGGTAGGTACTCGTAGTATTTAGCTCGCTCGGATAAGACTGTTTGTTGTCCCCGTTACTTTTCGTGCACAATATCTGTTGGCGTTTTCAGGTTGTGTGTAATGACATCTCTGGGTTTCCACTATCGTTTGCCAATTTCTCGTAAGCTTAACTGCATCTGTTGAAATGTTAAGATTTTTCCAAATCGGTCAGTTCCCATTTTTGTGATGTGACATGAATAGAACAGGTGCAATGTAGATCATATAGCACTTGAATCACTCTGGGTTGTAATGTGGCTCAGCAGATACAACCACGACCAAGTAATTTATCACATCCGATTTGCACAACATCCGACATCAACGTGACCGTCTGACAGTTATCCCTGCACACCAATCTAAAGGTACCATTGTGATGTAATTCTTCACGGCTATTTTGTGTACGTTTTTTTGTGTAAAAAAGGTTTTCGTTAACTTGTTACTAAGGGGAATATCCTTAAAAAGTAAGATAGCCGTGTAATTTTATAGCTTGCTGTTAATTTAAAACCTTATAGCACACTATTGTCTTAATAGAGTCACTTTTTTCTTGTGTTCATTATTAGATTAGAAAAAGCAAGCATTTACAGACATTTTTTTTATTCATTCGTGATGTTCAAAACAGTGGTCACTGAATTCCGGCCTATGCTTGAAATTGTTCATTTATAATGATGCAGACTTTCGACTCTCATACTGCAGATTCGACCCCTTGCTATCGTAAATTGGCCGGGTATCTTATCAGTACTTGTCCCACATATCACCCTTTTCCACCGCTTATTTTGTCCATTCGGTTCACTTTGATGAGACCGAACTGAAGGACAAATGACTAAACCAGTGACCAGTTGCACTGTCACAGTGTAGAGCCCCGGTTTCTCCGTCGTCTGTTGTGCTGAGTGGGGCAACTTGGCGATTTTCAGATTACATTTAACCCACTGTATCTAAAGACGTCAGTAAACGTGATATGGTGCTGAAAGGTACGTTTCTTGCCGTACACGTTTTGTTCCACAAATTTTCATAATGTAGTTTTATGTCGCCAGATCTGGTTGTACGTTGTCAAGCTGTTGAACGAGTCTCTGTGTGCGCCTGAACAAGATATGCACACCGGGACTGTTCTTTCGCTCACTGCTTAAGAGTTTGTGGGACTGATTTTCTCATACTCTCTCCTGCGCTCTCATATTCGACGTGTCAATGTTTACGCTATTCGTGATGCTGTATTGTCACATGATAAAATCTCCATTGGCGCATCGCTTGTGCGTACACTTTGTGATCATCTGCCAACATCACATGTCCGTGACCTTGAACAGTTGCCGCATATTTAATTATGCGAGGCGAACGCGTAACATATCTGATCTTTTTTATCTGTTAACATGTTTCCCAACAGAAACAAGTGTGTACGGCTTGTCTTGCGCAATCATTAAAACATGTATTCGTTTTCACTGTTGCTCAGATTTTAACTCTACAACTAGCCAATCCCTATGTGGCGCATCTCTTGAAAGGTCTTATATCCCCAGCGAGCCAAATCTCTGTATACAGTTTCTTTAGGTTGAATATCCCAATAGTATCTAGTGGCGGCCTCGTCGTAAAGTCGGTGACTTTCATCATTGCGTCCATTGATTCTGGATTTGTTTAATATCGCTGTCTAAATTTAAACGGTCTGATCGTGCAAGTATCTCTCACAGCGATCAAGCAATGAGGTGTTAGCAGACGAATTCATCGGAACAAACTAATCAGGCTAGCGGTGACGGCTGACGAAATCACTCGTCATAGTAACCCAATAGGACCACCGGTGACGGCTGACGAAATCACTCATCATAGTAACCCAATAAGGGCACCGGTGACGGCTGACGAAATCATCCATCAACAAAGCGTTGGCGTGCCGATCGAACCAACCAGGAGGAGGCGTGAAGGTGAGCGTGGGTGTTGCGCTGGCCCGATGGACCAATCAGAACGCAACGTCTATGGAATGGACCATACTTGGCCACTTAATCGCGAAGTGGCCTAAACAAGCGAACAGGGGCTGAACGCGTAATTGGCCATATTTGGCAACTATTCCATGCTATATATTGACATGCATTTGATTCATTAGTCGAATTTCAAGTAGTCAATACAGCGTGTTTTTCGGCAGTCGTGTTCTTCCTGAGTCCGCGCAAGTAGACTGGGTGAAACCGCATAGCAGCAATCCGGGATAGCATCCGAGTCGTAAAAGAACAATTGGCAGACAAAGGGCGCGTTATAACAGTTTGTAAGTCAAAAACCTTATTCATAATTTAAACACGGCTGCCTGTCACTTCCCGATTGTTCGCCACTGTCGTTATGCAGTGACTCCATAGACCGGACGCTGGCTAAATCCAAGAGGAACAAGACAGAGTTTAGACCGGGTCTATGGTTCTTTAGTTGCGTTACAGCAGACGCCGAAGTATCCACATTCTCATTAGTGCGACTTCTGTGCTGCTTCCCCATGTTTCTCCGTTACTTACTTTCCCGCCAAGGAGTTCTGATATTGTTCTTAACCTACTGTTTGTGCGCCTATTTGCTAGGCACATTTGACACTTATCCATTTGGTTTGTTCCTCTCTCTGTCTGACTTCCGTGCGGTGTGTTTGATTTCTCTTTTCTCTTCATGACATTCTGCAGGAAAACCTTAAAATGAGAATCCCACCTGATAAAAAGTTGACCACTGTGTGAACGACATCAATTTGTTCAGTCCTTCAACGGATTACATTTAGATCATATTGTAATGTTTAAATGGAAGTCTAATCGATGCGCTATGTGCCTGCAACATGTAATGCACTTCCGCAAAGCACATTGACCCCTGCCATATTCTCGCCATTTCAAGTAGTTCTCAATGGATTGCGTGTCTTTTCGTCTACCTGGGTGCATGACGTCTATTCAACCTCATGTCATTGGCGAAAAGTCTCAATGGAAAACGAAAGCATCTCCTCACTTTCATTCCTCTATGTCATCTATAAAATACAACATATCAGAATTCGATCCATCCTACAACTATGGCCCAGAGGCTTGGTATACAAGTGGAGGTGTATGTGCACTTGATATCTGATCACCCGACGGGATTTGTCGGAACGCTACCAGTTGTAAACATTCACGCAATAGTTAGACCTTTGTGCCTTGTGAATAATCACAACACAAGTAATTCCATACTGCATCGGCCGTCTCGCAGTATAAACCGGGTCGCCCTATCTGCTGCATACAGCAGGGTGGATAGGCGAAAACATGCTACTGCTGACCCCTCCCCACTGTCCTATCAAATTTAGCTCTCAGGCCCCTCCCGACCTCCATTTCTGATAATTACTCTACAGGTCCCACAACAGATGTAGCTAACTGTGGTAACACTGAGCCGGTAAGTTCCGTCTCTTGCCTTTCAGCTTCAGGCCTCCCTCGTCCCTTGCTTAGACCTAGAATGCGAATTAATATAGGTGCCTTCAACGTTCGCACGCTAAAACAGATAGGTCAGCAGGCCGCTCTCGCACGAACGTTAGACTCGTTGCATGTCGATGTCTGCTGTATCTCGGAGACTAGAATCCAGGACAGTAGTCAACGTATGGAACTAACAGCACCCGCATTGTCTACCCGATACTGGTTATACACTTCGGGTGACTCCACAGCCGCTGTTACAGGTCAGGCTGGGGTAGGTATAGTCTCAGCACGACGGGCAGCCGCATTAGTAGATTGGATTCCTGTTAACAGTAGACTTTGTGCCGTCCGCTTGGCAGGTTCTGTTAAAACCAGCTCTAGACGCAAAACTTTCAGAAATTTATTGTCTGCTTATGCTCCTACTGACTGTAGTGACGTCGGCCTTAGTGGGTTCACAGATGCTCAACTGCCACACAACCACGAAGGAGAAAACCTAACCAGGAAGAGAGAAGAGAAAAATGAGGCGACGGGAAGGGTCTAACTACTAAAAATAGCTACGTCTATATTCAAACATACAACATCAAGGCGCCTACACCTTGCAAACAAACAACCGAGCTGTAAGTGAAAGTAAGGCGTCATCAGCAAGACAGCTTCCTTACGGCTTTCACTGCCCCGCATCATTAAGTGCACTCACTTCACAGACAACAACAACAACAACATTCACGCCACTGAGCTCGATTAGCCGCCATCTCACCTAACGTCTCAAGCCACCGACTCTGTGAGTCGCGAGGGCCCCAGCCCGGGAGACGAACCCGACCTACAGTGACCAACCTCTTCGTGAACGATTTCATTTGTCTACGCCAGGTCATCATCTGTCCACCTCGCACCTTGCGCCAGTCGGCCGCAGCGTCGGCAAACAGTGCTCGGTGTGGCAAACGACTAGCTGGCATCCTTAGTACATGACCTAACCATCTAAGTCTGTGCAAATGTAGCGACTGAACAAAAGAACTCGTTTGACAATCAGTGCCAAACACCCGCTTCCTAACCTCCTCGTTGCTTACTCGCTGGTGCCACCCGATCATCATCATCATCATAGACAGCAATACATCAGTGGTTCACACTGATGCTTGACTGCCACACAACCACGAAGAACAAAGAAAAAAACTTATATAGGAAGAAAGAAGAAAAAGAGGAGGGGAGGGGAAGTGGACCTAACTACTAAAAAATAGCTACGTCTATATTCAAACATACAACATCAAGGCGCCTACACCTTGCAAACAAACAACCGAGCTGTAAGTGAAAGTAAGGCGTCATCAGCAAGACAGCTTCCTTACGGCTTTCACTGCCCCGCATCATAAAGTGCACTCACTTCACAGACAACTCGGCCAAACAACGACAGCATTCACGCCACTGAGCTCGATTAGCCGCCATCTCACCTAATACCATATCCAGCGATTGAA